>WEKX01017579.1:122388-136323 GCA_013390025.1 Pitta sordida | reverse complement strand
TTCACAGAGAGAGTAATTGCATATTGGAATGGGCTGCCCAGGGAGGTGGTGGAATCACCATCCCTGGAGGTGTTTAAGAGAAGACTGGACGAGGAGCTTAGTGACATGGTCTAGCCGGGAGGTGTAGGGCTGGATGATGTTGGGCCCCCTCTGGCTCGGAGTGGCCTGCTAGACTGTGAGGGATCTAGGTTGGTGTTATGCTCTGCGATGTGCTCTCGGTCTCTTTACGGGTGTTAGAACAAAATCCACTTTAGTACAGTGGTAAGTGTCCCCACCTGGTGTGTGGGAGACCCGGGTTCGATTCCCGCCAGGGAGACAGTGTTAAGAGTTGGACTCGATGATCCTTGTGGGTCCCTTCCAACTCAGAATATTCTGTGAAGTCTGTGAAGTCTGGAGTTGGACTAGATGATCCTTGTGGGTCCCTTCCAACTCATAATATTCTGTGATTCTGTGATTCTTGCCTGTTTTGCAATAACTCTTTCTGGGGTCATTTACTATCTGTAGTAGCCAGGCAACTGTCATGCCTTTAACTTAAAAGCTATCTATCAAATTAGAGCAAACAAGTGAGTTTCTACACATCTTCCAGTTATAAATTATATTAAGCCTCTTAAGCAGTGTTTTTGAAGTTAGACAGCATATAAATTTCTCGTGCTCTCCCGTTCTTTCATATCTTCCTTTGACAGAGGAACAAGTGTTTAGAATTAGAACTGCTGAAGTAATACTGATGTGAAATTTATTTTGAGTCCAGGTATAATAATCTACGCAATTGGAATAGGAAAAGCAATTGAGGAAGAACTGCTGGAAATTGCTTCTGAGCCCTCATATAAACATCTCTTCTATGCTGAGGATTTCACAGCGATGGAGGACATAAGTGAAGAGCTAAGAGCCCAAATCTGTGAAGGTAACAAAATTCCATTTTCCTTGAGATAGACGTGAATACTTAAAGATGGTTTTGCTTTTTAAATTTTTCCGCCCTTTAATATGTGAGGAATATGTATCTTGTTAATCTATCACCGGGTAAAGAAATACAGAAAATATCTTTCCTTTATTTTCATAAAGGTTGCATAAACTGTACACTTCTATGCCCAGAGAATCAATTGCTCCTTCCCTTTTCTGTTTCTACAGTTAAGTCAGCCATGCAATGAACCCTACCCCACCAAAGAAGCATGACCTACTTTATTAGGAACATAGGAAAGTAATCAGGGATTTGTAATACCTTAACAAGAATAAAAAAAAATCTTAAGATCAGTGGCAAAAACCTAAACCACACCAAACCATCAAGAGCTGCTGTGTGCACTTACAGAAGACCAAAAATAGCTAATTGAACATACATTCACAGCTACAAAGAGTGGATTTCAGCTCCAAGTTTTGCTCCACAAATGTGGAAGGTTGGTTCCAGAAAGCACCCTTCTTCACTCTGGCACAAACAGCCTCAGTGTCACCATTCCCAGCTGAAGTTTTGCAAGGGGAAAGGGAATGTGTTACGGGACAAAAGTTGTTCAGCCAGAGAGAAGTGAGCGTGTCTCTCCCATTCACACGTTCCCAGGACTCCATATTATGTATTTGCATATTCAAATTGGTACCTGAAGCAAAATTCAGAAACAACACTAGTCATAGAATTGTGCAAGACAATTTAATTTTACTAGGGTTTTTTTGGTTGTTTTTCTTGGAATTAAAGAAAAAAAGGCAAAACGTATTTGCATTTAACGTTGCTGCGTAAAATTGGCTGCAGTACATTTCTTCCTCATACAGATGTCAAGAAGGACTATGTAAAAAAGAATTTGAGGATGTTTCCTAGCTTGTATATGCTCTTTCAGTTCTAAGAAGTCCTAGTTCCATCCTTCTGAAATACTAAATACTGCGATAACATGACATCACGTCAGTTGAATTAACCTTCCCATTAGGCAGATAATCTGCTGGATGACAACATGTCATCTTAAAAGACTGTGGAGATGTCAAAGCCAGAACTCTCTGGCAACCAGTATAATAATGCTCACTCATTAGCAAACCCTACTATAATTCTCACTCATTAAGAAGCTCCAGAGCTCAGTGATGGAAATGCATCCCTCAGGTACCCACAGCAGTGGTTAAAAACGACTTTTTTTTTTTTAACTATGCTACTTACCATATGAAAAAATAAGTAAATCCTGCCCCTTTGTGGCAGTTTCTGGTCTACATCTCTAGTAACTGGGCAGTGCTGGTGCCTCAGTTTCTGTCTTCCTCCTGTCTCTGCCAACAGGCAATAAATGCCTCACACCTGTGAACTGATGATTGACCGAGCTTTGTTTTTCTGGACAATCCAGGACTACCTCCCTATTGCTCATCAACTCACTCCACCACAAATCCTGTCTCCAAGTCTGTTACACAAGCTGAAAAGATGGGGGTTTTTTCCTTCTGGTTTTCGCAGCCTAATTTTTCCCCTCCTTTGCAACAGCAGTATGTAACTTTATTTTTACTCCAGCCTTGGTCCTTAGCTGAGGACTTCAGAGGCTCCAGCCTAGGGGAACAGTGGGAGATCCTCATGGACTCCACTGACAAAAAGCCTCTCATCCCCAGTCCCAGCTGTGGATGCACTGCGTGTTTCCAACTAAATCAGAAGCCCTTCAAATCTTTTTTGGGGGTAAGGCTTTTCCCTTTTATTCTGCAAGAAAGCATCTGCCTTGTAGAATAGCTGCTGATTACTATTAATTATTTTTGATGACTAGCAGTAGAGGCAAAAAAAAAGGAGTGGTTTCTTTTTCTCTTGCCTCTTATTAAGAGGAATTCAGTTGGAAGGTTCCCATTCATTGCCTTGGTTAATGTTAATTTCTCATCTGACTGGAAGCACTAACGAGGCTACAGCAATGTCATACATAATATGTACTCAACATGATTGTGGCTTTGCCCCTTTCTGAGCATGTGCACTATGGGAGCCTTTAATTACATGGCCATATACTATTTTTGTCACCAGACCCCAGCCTGGATCAGATGACAGTACTCACTCAGCAGCCTGCTGGTTAACATTCTGTTCTCCTTCTAAATTGCAGATCATTATCAGTGCAGCAAATATTCACACACTGCTTTTGCTGTCACTTTCCCGCAGGCTTCTCCTAACAAATTCCTTGTCTTTTATTACATGACAGATTATTAGAAACAAACTCCCCAACTTAAGTTGTTCCCCAACAAATTTTTTCATTGCACTGACTGACTTCACTAAGGGGGTTGGGGTGAGCAGCCTCTGTCACTAAGGTTTATTCAGCTTTACAGAGGCAATGATATCAGAAATCTTGGAGCCCAAACCAGTTCCTGAAGCCTGAAGCGGAGTTTCTGAAATTAACAATTCCCATTCCAAGCTGGAGAACTTCTGCCACACCTCTACCACTGTATCTGTCGTTTCTCTCCCTAATTATGTGTCACTACCAGCCCAGTGTTCACAGCTCAGGCCAGTTCCTCTGCCCCTTCAAAACTCCCTCATTAACCTGCAGCTCTTGAATTATTTCTAGAGCGTGTCATTACCCAGTATCAAACATTCAAAGTTCATCTTGCCTACTCCTTCCCTCCTACACTGGAAATCTCACCATCCTTGTTCCTAGTTGATAATTTCTCTTCTAGAGTCTTCACCCAGTTTGCTTCATTCCTTACCTTGTGATTTCATCCCCCACCTCTCCACCCTGAACTCTTCTTCAAAATCTGTGTTCATTTTAGCAGCTGCTTCCCATGCAGACTTTTCAAGATATAGTATATATATAGATATGAGCATTGTAGTTCTGCTCACTGATCTGTTGATTCCCTGATCCTCATGCTCAGTCAATCCAGCTCCCAGCCAAGAGGATCTCATCTCCTTCCCAGTGCCACTTTGCACAGCTGTATCTAGAGTTGGCCCTCTTGCACTTCGTGCCCCCCATATTGCGGCTTCACATCTTAGCAGCATGATCTTTTTAGCTATGAAGGAGGCCCCTTTCCGCAACTGCGCATGCACGACCTGGCACGCATGAATATTCAATCAGGCAGTCACGAATATGCAAATCAACTCTCACAGCCACTGCGGCGGCTCGGCCGCTCCACTCTTCCCGTCCTGGCCGTGGTAGCTCCACTGTATCGTGCATCTGTCAGAACTGACTAAACCAGCAGGGTTCCAACAGCTGTAGCAAACCTGGTGGCCCAGATGCATCCTCCCTTCCCCTACTACCTTTTCATGGCACATCAGGAGAGTTTGTGCACTGTTACCTTTTACTCTCACACATTCAATTTCAGTGCAGGAACTCTGGTTTCTAGATGCTCCATAGACTCCTCTGCCATGGTCGATCAAGCTGTGCAGTTATTAAATACATGTTCTTTAGCTCACCTGGGCCATTAAGGGCTCCGAAGTGAGTTGAAATGTTTACTTCTGTTCTTCAGGAATCCAAAGCTGCCTCCACACAGCCATCTGGTGGCAATAGAGGGGCAGCGCAGAGCACTGTGGAACAGGATTCTTCTCTACAAATACCTTTTGACTAAAAACATGAGTGTGTGGAATCTGAAATAAATCCTGGCATTTTAAGCGCTGCTTTTCATACATTAGAAACGTATATTTTTGCTTATAACTGCAGTGCATCAAATAGACTGTACTGCACCCTTCTCCTTTCAACACTCTCAACTCCCTGATCAATATTTCTTATGAAGAAAACTGAAGGAGAGGAAGAAACTTTTTTCTCCAAGTAGTTTACATTCTTACTGAGTTCACCCCAATGGACTGATGGATGATAATGAAACATGCAAGAATTTTCACTAAAGGACACAAAGCAGATTGCTGTCATTTCAGATCGCTTCACTACTATTAATCTAGTCACTTCTGGTTTTGGAAGAGCTCCTCTGATAGTCTGAGTTGAAGGGCAAATCCTGGAGTTTCCACCAACACTGAATCTTTTCTAAACTGCACAAGTATGAGGCATTCTCCATGTGTTATGAGAGACAAACACAAGTTGCTGGTAATAAACATCTCCATTTCTAGGCAATGTGAACATTTCTATTGCTCCTTTGGGGATAACCATTTCCTTTGGCGATAACCATTTCCTTTGGCCATTCTATCTACCAGCCTTGAAAGAGCCAGCTCACCAGCAGGATCCATCATCTCGGAGGCTTCATAAGACTGGTCCACAGCCTTCAGGTTGGCTGTTTTAACTCGGTGTCCTGCTGAATGTCCAGTTATTGCTAAGTTACCTCTTCATGCCGCCTTCTGTAGAGAACCCTCACAATTCACCTAAAATTCATTTCATTTCCCCTCCCCCTGCTTCCCCCTCCTCAAAGCCATCCTCCTTCCTGCAATGTGAAAAATTGAGATTCACTGTAACAAAAGCATGACTGCATGGTTCTTACACCAAACAAATTATTTCATGGGGAAACCTGTATTTCCACACTGTACTTTACACGTGAAGCATGTTCAGCTTTCAATCACTTGTGTTTCTCACAGCCTTCACAACTCTCTTTCAGTTCTGCAGCCTACAACTTAAAACATGTATACAGTAAGTACAGCCTAACAGCTTGGTTCCTTCACATCTTTGTATCCCCAGTCCTCTCCATGAATGATTCTCACTGCTATCAGTGAGATTACTCAGTGCATGCAACTAGGAAAAAATACTCTATAATTTAAAGTGGGTTTGATTTTTAGACTTTTGGGGGGTTTCCTGCAGGACCTGAATCAACCACAATAGCCATCACAGATGTCATTGACTGTCCACATCTTGCAATTCACCACAAGTATCTGTTTGAAGACAGTCACACTCACTCAACAACAGGTAATCAGGTTGTCTTTGTTTGGAATAACCCAGACTGTTCTTTCAATATACAGGCCTACATGTGGTTTACTGTTTTCCAATACATATGTACAAAATCTTGCCCCTAGCATTCCTTTGGATGTTGACCTGTTTTGAGAACAGGATGTGTTAAACCTACTCTGCATTTTTATGTCCTTGTCATTTCCTCCCTCATCCCATTTATTCAGCATTTAGCCATTGCTTAACTGTTTTTCAGCAAAAGCTTCAAAAGATAACGACCAGTGCAAATGTGAAAACTTTGTGACATTCCAAAACTACGCAACCAATGAAGTAAGAAAACTGACCCAGCGATATATCCTTTCAGAATGATTTTCTTACACGTAAGACAGGAAGGGCAGGTTCAAAGAAACTGTAATTTTAATGCATCAATTCTAAACTGCCTCCATAGCTTAAATCAATTTACTCTGATGAAAATCTAAATGCCATAAAAATCTCCAAAAAGCAAAGCCTTCAAGACTTGTAATCTGGCTCTCCATCACACAAGGGACCAAAATTATTAAAGATCTAAAGTTTTAATAACCCCTACCAGTAAACACCTTCAGAACAGCAAAGAAACAATTCAAGACTAACATTCTTTGCTTTGGGTTACTTCTTCAGATGGCACTGAAATAGCATTTACTGGCTACAGGAGATGTTTCCCTTCCCTTGGTGAGACCCCAAATGCAGCGAGTCATTTAAAATCATACTCCAGATGAAGACAAATTTGGAGGGCTGAGGTTTGATTAATTTTGCATCAAAAGAAATGTAGATAAAAATAAGCGAAGTGCAGATCAGCAGCTTCTGCCCTCCCCCACATTAGTCTGGTTTTTTTCCAAAGGAACTGTTAGTGTAAAGGCTGATGCACTATCTATATCATTCACCACGTCTCAGGGGACAAGAGCAGCAAACTGGCAATACTACAACACATCATGCAGCCCTTATGCAGCAAAATCTTGTTTTCTGAAAGCTGCTGTTGTCTGATCAAATAAATAGTAAGACATTACATCTTCTAAGTTTTGTAACTCTGCAAGATCAGTAGCACTTCTCTTCTGCACAGAAGAGTGCAATGATACCAACAGCTCATAGCTGTGCTTCTTAGACAAGACCAGCTTCAGACTGAGGAACCTCCATCCACAGTGAAGCCAACAGAGCCCTGTGACAGCAGCAGAACCACAGAGGGCTCTGTTAACCTGATGCAAAACATTGCCTACCAGTTCAGACCTTCCCTCCAACCACCTGCAGCAGCCAGCTTCCCTCTCGCCTTCCCAAGTAAATCCTTCAGCAGATACTTTAAGGAATCATGTTCTGATCTCTTGACTAAATTATTCCATGCAAAGTAGAATTACTTCATAAAGAGGGAGAAAGCCATCGTACAAGGGGGTCTCAAATGCTCATCAACATATCTACTTGTCTGAAGGGACTTCTCCAAATGACTTTGGAGAAAAATTTCTAGGTCATTTCCCACATCCTTCCCATATCCGTACTTAGACATGCAGAGTTCCAACCCAGATGCTGAAAACAGACCACTCCTTGCCCCTTAAGGAGAAGCTGCAGCCTCTTTACTGTAATTTTCTGCAGCTGAGCTATGAGGAACTCTGAGTTTACTCAGCATCAAAGAACACAGAACTTGCACTTGATCAGAGTGCTATTACAACCACTGCTTTGAACAGAGTAAAACCATCCAGTTTCCTGCCCATTACAAACCTTGTTTCTCTGCCTGAATTCAGGAGCAGCTCAGGTAAAAGGTGATACTGTGTAGTTCTGGATAACTGCAGAGCACTGCTGGCTAGCCCTCATCCAGAGATCTGGAGGGGAGAGGGTATAAAACTAACCCCAGCTATAGAATATAAATGTAGAGGGACCAGCCCACTCTTGATTTGCATCCAACTGCATTTAACTTTTCTACCAATAGTTGAATGCGGCTTCAACTGCTTGAACTTTGCCTCTGTGAACACTTGAGAAACACAGACGTTGCAGAGAAAGCAGCTCACATGAAGCCAGCATGCACAGTCATCCCTTCTGCATGACAGAAATCTGAGGAATTACCAAATTAACCCCGTATCCAGGACACCCACTACTGCTCCTTACGAGCAAGAGGATACACTCTCCTGCTGTCAAGGGGGCAGGATCACACAGGATACATGGTTGTGCTGGCTAAACTCGAGGCCAAATTCAATTTGCCTGTCTGCCCTAACCAATTCCTAACAGCCACTTGTCAAAGATCCCAGTCTGTATGCCTAGTTCTCCCTCTTCCCTTATGTAAGACCTTAAAATGTTGAAATCAAGACACAAGATGAACAAGCAAAGAGTGAAATGCAGCAACTTGGTCATTTTGAGGCAGGCCTCAGTGCCTTCAGTTCTCTCCTCTTAGCTTTCCCTGGCTGCACCCTTACCATGGCACTCAGAGAGAGATGCTCAGGTAAACAGCACTGGTCCAACCTCCTCCTAGAGCAGATCTAGAATTCCTGCCAGCTGGAAGTGTTTATCAGGAAAATGATGCTGTACCCTTAGATCCCATGGGGCTTGTGCTCTATTCCAGATCTGTCAGGAAACCACTGGCTTAGTAAAAACAGTACCTAAGGCTACACAACCATGAGGCAGGAACAGATCAGCAGCAGCAGACATTCTTGCTGCAGACTCAGAGCTCCATAGTTTATAATATACTTTTAGTTACAAGCAGTTTTCCATGTGATTAAGTGAAACTTTTTTAAGCAGCATTAAATAAGATAGAGGAAAAATAATCAATTTTCAGAACCATCAGCCTTTTTAATAAGCTCCAGTCTGAACTCCATGTCAGGATATGTCTGTTAAGGAATAAGGTTTCACGCAACTTTCTCATCAACTCAGCTGATCAAATCAGAACGAAAAAACGTGGGGAAGTTGAGGAGAAGCAAGAGGAAGGTTTTTATTTACTTTAAGAACCAGGCAGATGACTTTTTCTAGTAATGTCTTTCCTTAACATATATGTACTGGAAGAAATGACGAAGAGAATGGAAGACTTGGAAAACAGGCTAAGATACTGATGAGAATCTGAAGTGGATGCTACACTGTATATTTATACATACAGACTTGTCAGAGCTACATTATTTTCTTAAAATGGTTCCAAGTAAAATAACTAATTCTTGTGTCTGAAGTTGAAAAGAGTATGCTGGGTCCTTGCATCTATATGCCATGACTTCTGCCTTGCATTGATTGCAGATAAATGTTGAAAATTTTACATATCTATAAACAGTTTAGTAACTAGCAAACATTCCAATTCAGCAGAACTGAACAACTAAAATAAGCTATGCAAAAGAATAAAATGCTGTTATTTTTTGAAGTGAAACCTCCATGTTTTGAAGTACTTTTAGGGTATGAATTTATGGATTGCTTTTCTGTATTTTCCTCCTCCACTCTGCTAGTATTTTTAAGCACAAAACCTGTGTGGATACGTATAGTTTCCACATACATACAGAGATAAAAACAGAACAAGTGGGACAGCATATACACACCACCCTAGGACACACAGCCATTAGGTTTGACTTGGATTCTTCAAACAGGAGTAGACTTCCAAAATCAGCTCGAAGTAAACAATAACAATTTACGCCTTTGTGTTCAAACTGTGATGAAAGTAAATGCCCAAAGTGGGAAGTCTCCTGCATTACCAGGGCATCGCAGTCTGGTTTCACGTAAGTTTGCTCTGATCACATCCAGACTACGCAACTTCTCCCTGCTGTCCCTTGGTCAGTGTTCAAATTCTCTAACCTTCCTGATGACATTTTAGTATTTTAATTATGAAAACATTCTTTGGTCTATACAGCTAGTTGCACACCTGTTTGTCAAACACTACACCACCATACAAGCAAATTGGTTCCAGACATTCTGGTCACCTTAAGTGCCTTCAAGTTACACTCTTTTCCTCTTGGTTGCAACTTCTCCAAATCTGTGGTTCAACAGGTAAAGACACCAGCACTTCCTCCTTTGACACACATTGGTTTGACTCTTTACTATCTCCAAATGGAAAGACAATTTCATCTATTTGATAACAGAAGCAGAAGTAGTTCCAGCAGAACTTAAATGATCAAGTGATGCCAGATAAGCTGATGAGTGTGCACGGATATGTAACAGCAAGTGCTGAAGGTACCTTGTGCTTTGACATAATTTGGAGTTCTGCAAGGCTGTAGGTACATTCTGATTTTCATTAGGTGTTTCTTTTATCACTTGTCAGCAATGCACTGGCACCTCAATTAACAATCCCAAGTAATAAGGTACATCCTGCAGTTGTGGTCCTGCACAAACCAGACATAAATCTCCAATGTTCTCAGCAATGGTGACTTGGGAACACTAACTCATCTGTCTCTAACATCTTTGAAAAAACAAAATAAAGGATGCTAATTTAAATCAGCTTTGTGAAGCTAAAGTATCTTACTGAAAGCATTATGTTACTCATCTAGCAGCTATCCTGCTTGCCTTTTGACAGATATGTACTCTTGGAATAAGGCACATTAACACCCTGTGACTGACTTGGTAAAAAGTGTGAATTATTTCAGTGTAAGTGAAACCCTTTAGGATCTTCCACCAATATCCCAAATTTGCTACTGTCCCTCACATTATGCCTTGCTTTTGCATTGGCACTCCAGAACCAAACACTAAGGAAGCCCTACCTAGGTGGGATTTAACACCATAACTTGCCATGGTCAAGCCTTCCTCCACTTACCTCTCAAGATGCACACTTTCTACAGAAAGAAACAGCCAAGCTTTGCCCCTCTAAGGTTATTTCTAAAAGAACAGGTAACACAGCAGTGGTAATGAATCTTCGTTTATAGTTTGTTCCCTAAAACCAACAAAAGCATAATTCAAGCTTTTCTTAAAAGAGATCTGTAACCAGTTTTATTGTAGAAATAACACCTTTACAGCATCTACTTCTCACTGGTTTGTTCTGGCATGCTTCTGATGATGTCAGAGTCACCTGTAAAATAAAAATACACTGTCACAAGAGGATTCACAGAAAGGTGTTTTCAGGAATAAGCCAAAAGATAAGGAAAACCCCCACCCATAAAAACACAGTTATTCCAGAAAAAGAAAACAACTTAAAAGCAATAGAGAGTCTGCCTAGGAAAAAAAACCAAGTAATTTTCACAGACTTGGTAAAAAAATACAGAATTACTGGAAAAATACTGCATTTGGATGACAAAGATACAAGTATCTGTCACGAGCATTTACAAAGCCAGTACTAGAGGAAGAGTCTAGTCCTGGAGGACACAATGCCCAGTTTTACTCTAGCGAATGTCTAGCCTCCCCTGATCACAGGAATATCAGGACAGCGAGAATATTCGCATTGGATTAGTTACACAGCAGCAGGAGTTACTCGCTCCCACCCCACCCAAAATCAAACCTAAGAGTGACATTTGGAAAACTGAGTTTACAGGTACTATTTGAATACAAGCAAGGTAAATAAAGTTTCTTGAAGTAACAGCGAATTCAAACTGATGTCACTTGGGGAACATTTGGTGAAAGGTATTGCAGAGGTCATTAAAACCATGTGTTTGCTTTCTGGTGAACAAACAACACAAGAAAGTGATTCTTCTCTTAGAACATGCTGGAAAGTCACTTAATTAGCAGTCTGTGTAAGGAACTTGAGCTGCTTTGTGGGACAAAAAAGTGCCAACAAACCACAGAAGCACACACACTTTTAAAATGTTTACTGTAATTTTCAATCCTTGATTAGTATCCATCAGCATATAGGTTATTTTTGTATAAATCATTTTGGGTGACAGGACAAGTCACGATCCTTTTAAGAACAGTCAAACAAGGCTGATGTAAACACCATGTTGCACAAGCTCACATCCAAGCTAACAGGTTCAGAAATAGGTCCCATGAAGTTGCTTCCCAGGCACCAAAACCTCCCTGCAGACTGACACATGGACAAAATGCTCCCAAGGTTCAGCAGTAAGGAGAACTATGTGCAAAGAGAAGCTGCAGCCCTTCCAAGAACCCAGGACTCACAAAAGACGAGCAGGATCTTGGTAAGAGGAAATTAAGACTTAAACCTGATGGCAAGAGCCAGCAAAGTGTCATCACCCCCGCTTTTTACTTGCTCAGTGCTGCTACTCACAGGGGAAAGGAGGAACCATGGCTACACGCTGCACTGTTCAAGGGAATTACCTGGATCGATGATGGCCAGTGTGCACACTCTGTAGTATTTTCCACAAGCTGTGCCCAGCTCAATGTTGTTGCCACTGTAATGATGGACGCCAGTCTTGGCAAGCATAGCATAGTACTCGATCTCTGATTTTCTGAAATCCACAAACCGGGTGTTACAGTAGTGACAAAAAATTCTGACTGACTGCAATACAGACAAAGCAGCTTGAACTGTATCACACTTAATCATTACAGCTTTCCTTTCCACCCAGAGGAAGACAACTGTTCCCTGCCAGACAAAATCCAGCCTGTGTTGTGGCTCAGGAACCCCTACATAGATCCGTGCTGAAGGCACCTAAAAACAAACCCCTCAGCTGCTCCTACACATCCTCATTTCCACACAGTATGAAAGTTTTAGGACTTGCAGACTTCTGAAAGGCTGTAGGAGCTGTGCCAAAGTGCATGAACAAGGACCATTATTAATGCTGATATACAGTGGCCAGATGCTGAACAAAGACACACTTGCTTCCAGCTGGGAAAGAAACTATTTTCTTTAAAACAGTAAGTCCATCTATATCCCCCTTTTTCCTCTTTCACCAGGAGATTCCAATGGTCAATACTGTTTTTCGAGCACTTTTGGAAACCACCCTAACACTGGGGATTGCTGCCTAGTGGAACAGTCTTGCCGTTTCTCAAGCATGTAATTTGTTTCCCACATTCTTGAATCTGTCAATACCTCTTGACAACAACAAGGGCCCAGATATTCAACAAGGAAAGTATCAGGGTATTAGCAAAGATTTCACTCTCAGAAAAGCAATTTCACTGGCCAGGAACACTAATTTATAACTAGCTTGGACAGCAGATCTTGAGTGCTTCAAATAATTAAAACCATTTATCGATTTTCCTAGCTGTAAAATTATTTCCCAATACACTACTGTGAAAAATCATGTGAATTCAGCCCCATTCACTCTTAGTGAATGCTAACACAGTGTGAAAAGCTCCCAGTATCTTCTCTACTATGACCTCCTCAAAATGGAAACTTAAAAAAAAAGCCTCTGGGAAGCATTTCAACATCTCCAGATCCGAAATCATTACACACCAAAGCATCCATCACTTTTATTTCCCAGCACTCCAGAACATGCCAGAGAAGTCCTCTGCATGAAGTCACTCCAGCAATGAGCAGGAAGCACATGCTGCCTTTGCACAAAAACCTCAGAGAGAACTGTTTTCCCAAACATTCACTTACCTCAAAGCAGGGCAGTTGTTGGCGAGGATGACCAACTTGGCTTTGCCCTGTCGGATCATCTTCAGGGTCTGTTTGTATCCCAGCACATATTTGCCACTTTTCATAACCAGCTGAAGCCTGGAGTTTATGGACTCCAGGGACTTTTTCTGCAAAAGAGGTAAAAAAGCTCTGTGTTACTTCACTTTCTTCAAAATTATGGAGAACATAAGAAAATGAAGACAATTCAAATGCAAGCAGTTTTTTTACAATTTCCCCATCATCTGAAATACAGAATAAGAAAAGCCAATCAGCCATATAAGGAAGCTTGTGGGTAGGAGTTGCTGATGGACCAGTAACATCCGTGTGCATCTGAGGGGCCCCTGTCAAGCTCAGCTACTCAACTCCACGACTTCAGCCCTGCCCATCTCAGCCAGGTGCGCAGTGTCCCTCCTTAGGGCAAACACCGGCGGCGTGACTTCGGACACCAGTACGAGCTGACCCTCCAACACCTAACAGCGTTTGCAAAGACGAACACTGCCACCTTTGAATAAAAACCCCCCAGACTTCTTAAAGCAGAACCCGGCAGGAAACGCAAAAGCTGAGCTCCAGCCGCCCCCCGCCCCTCGGGCCAGCGCAGGGGCCGCGGGGACACCCCCGGGAGCGAAACCAGGGCACGGAACCGGCGGGAAGAGGCACCGGGGCGCTGTCTGTTCCAGGAGGACACGGCCCGAGCTCTGAGGGCCCCTCGGTCCCCAGCCCGGGCCACGCCGGGTCCCCTCCGCCTCACCGGGGCGCGGCCCAGTCCCGCGGGCCGCCACG
>WEKX01017579.1:105187-115429 GCA_013390025.1 Pitta sordida | reverse complement strand
CTGTAGTTTCCTGGATCATCCTTCTGACCCTTTTTGTGTATGGGGATCACATTTGCCAACTTCCAGTCATCCAGGATATCACCTGTGCTCCAAGACTTCTGACAAATGATGGAGAGCGGATTAACAGGTTTGTCTAACAGCTCTCTCATTTCTTTGGGGTGAATCCCATCCAATCCCATGGACCTATGGGGATTCAAATGGATCAGCAGGTCTCTTACTACTACCTCCTGAATAACAGGGGGCCTACACTGTACCCTGTCCCCATCTGCCAGCTTAGATATCCAGTTGTCCTGAGGAAAAACGACCCTGCTGTTGAAGACAGAGGCAAAGGAGGCGTTGAGTACCTCTGCCTTATCCTCATCCATAGTTACTACATTTCCCTCCACATCAAGTAAGGAGCGGAGGTTGCTACTAACCTTCTTTTTTCCATTGATATATTTATAAAATCTCTTCTTATTATCCTTAACAGAAGTGGCCAGCCTGAGTTCAAGGTGGGCTTTTGCCTCTCTAATTTTCTTCCTGCATGACCTAACAGGTTTAGAGGAGCTGCAGGATATTCCTAGTAATAATAGGTCTGAGTTGTTTCTTTTACTGCTAACACCAATTGCAAACTGTATAACATGATGATTTTCATGGCTCATTTATTTCTGTCCATAGGTTATAAATGCTTCTGGCACCAAGCAAGGTTAAGACATTTAGAAGTGTCTAAAGAGATGAAAAATAAAGATCAAGTGTCTGGTCTCTGAGCATACATTGCTTTGTTTTAGTCACTGTTTAGAGTAGATTGAGATTTACTTGCTGTTACTCCAATTGGGTGTTTGTCTCACTTTGTGCTTCGTATTAAGCAAAGGAATGCCTGGAAGGCAAGGTGTGATAGAGATCTAAAAAAAGTAATCAGGGGAAAAGTATTTGCTGTTTCTTGTAACACAAGAATGTCCCCATATGAAATGACTAGCAGCTGGCTTAAAACCAGCCAGAGTACACTGTTTTACAGGGAGTATAAATTGGCTTGGTTGGAACATGGAGGGGTTTACAGTTCTTGGGACAAGTGAGATTGTATCTGTGTTGTAGTTGGAGTTGCTTTCTGTCTATCTTGACGGATCAGATTCCCAGTTATTGCGCTTCTTCCAGCTTATCCATCCTTCTCTGTGTCTGGAGGCACATGCTGACTAGGTGACATTTGCTTGAATGCCTCAAAAGAACTGTGAAGTTACTTTAAGAGAAGCAGTATTCAAGCAGCTGTTTTAGGAGCAGGATGTATTACATTTTTCTGCTGTTCATCTATGTCTATTTGAACACACATAGATGTGTTCATCTATGAACAGTATCACATGGCTCTGCTTACTGGATTTGACAGTGCAATCATAATTTTCTTTGAAAACAACATTTTTCCTGTTGTATAATTATTATATAAACATATTTCATACATAGGTTACCAGGGTTTTCATCCTGACATTCCTTTGGAGAAGTTAAGTATAAACTCTTGTCAAACTGAATTTAATCAGAAAATTATTCAGTCAGTCTGACAGGTAGGTATAGCTCATTTTGCGCCTTCAACTTTCATACTTACACACCTGTCAGAATAACTTTGTCATTTCTTCATTTATAATTTTTTTCTGCCAAACCCCATTGCTTTACTAGCCACTAAGTTGATTAAAAATGAAAGAGGCAGAAGTTTTAATTTGTTTAAGCTTCCTGTTGTTGAATATTTTATTAGACAAAGCATACTGTGAATGGTAGTTTGGTATTGAAAAAGACAGACAAATTGGGTTTTGTTTCAAGAAGCGGGCACTGCACATCCTCTGGGATGAGAACGTTCTCATGGTTTTTCATTCAGCCCACTTGAAGGCAGCACTGGAATTTTCCCACATGCAGCCCAGACCAGCAGCGCCCTCACACTTGGCACATTGATCCCGTGCTTGGTTTGGGACGGGTGCTGTCATCAGCAAATCACCTGCACACTCCAGAGTCATAAGGCGAAATGTAATAGGACATTGACCTGTATACAGGTCAGCTGTCTTCGTATAAAAATATGTGATATGCTTCAAAAGACAGCTTTTTTTAATGTAAGAGCAGCACCATGCTCTACTGGATATATGTGGCTATGTGCAGCAGAACTGTGAGAGTGTATTCTCTGTAGCCAGAAGGGAGCTCTTTGATAGGTGGTGCTTCTGTGGTTCACTATGAGTTTAGTTTTTCTCGAACTTATGTGCCCACTCACTAATTCTGTTTTTACTTTCTTTGCCTTGCTGTAACTAAAAGCATCATCAGGTGCAAATCCCCTGACTGCAGACCACCATGAAGGTGTAGCTGACCAAACACAGTTGGACTCAGTGGAGCATGTGAGCCTTGCCTCTGAGGAGACAAACCTGGGGGAGCATCTGCCAGGAGAGGAGGCTGCAGCCATGACTCTGGATGTTGAGAAGACTGATTCAGTCAGTAAAAGAGAGGAGCCAGAGGGCACTGAGCCCCTGCCTGCAGAAGCAGAGGAGAGCTCTGAGCTGCCGTCTGCGTGGCAGGAGGAGAGCAACGGGCCTTCACCTCCAGCACCTGGAGAAGATGCTGGGGCACAATCACCAGGACCAGCAGAGGACAGTGGGCTGGCAGAGAGCAGTGACAGCTCTGTAGTAGAAGGCATTGAGAAAATACATATTACTGAAGAGGATCACCTCATTGAGGGTAATATTTGTGCTTTCATAAATTCAGGAGAACAAATTTTTCCTCCAGGGACTTCTCTGTGTGTCCTTCTGACTTCATTAAGAGCCTCACAAGAGCTTCTGAAGTCAGAATTTGGTCCCAGGAGTCTGTACTATGTGGGATGTAGAAGAATGTGGCTGGAGAAGCCTCAGATTTACAAGTCCAAGCTGTAATAAATTTGATCAGCATTTCCTGTCATTATCTCTGCTACTTCCTATCATGTCCTTTTTGTTCTTAGCAGATAAAATGCTCCACTGTACCCCTCATTTAAAACTGTGTCTCTGTGTAGTTCAGACATGTTTCGTAATATTTGCAGAGCCCAAAGGCTCTATTACTTAGTCGCATATATGAATTATAAAGCAACTCTCCCTGGGTACATAGAGTTGGAGGGCATATGGCTCGTGTAGAAGAAAAAAGAATCTCTTTGATATACCCCCTGTGATCCAGTCCGTCCTAAAACCTTGGCTACTACACAAGCAAAATAGAAGCAGTTGCAGAAGGACATAGGGATTGGCTTTCCAAAAATGTTTGGAGATGACTAGCTGTGGAGGAAGGCTGCATGAGGAGGCAGTGGTGTCTGAGATGATAGGTACGTATTTCCATACGCACTGAGAGGGACTTGTAGTGGGAGGTGTGCTTGTTCCTGGAAATGGCAGCCTATGGTCATCTTTGGGTTAGTGCCCAGAGGACATGGACTATACATGCAAAAGGTGAACACTTCACAGGAGGAGTTGAATTTCTCCTCAATTGTACAGAGTAGCTTAGGAATCAGATACATCCTGGGGGAGCTTTTCTTCAGGGAATAAGCAGGTGAAGCATAAGCGGAGTATTTATCTGCAGGGAAACATGGTATCAGCAGCCTTCTTCACTCAACATTTGCCTTGAGGAAGTGCAAGATGCAGGAGAAAGACTGACCTGTGTGAAGTCCAGAGCCAGTTACACACACCACCACTAATCCTGTGGCTTTGCTCTGTATGTCTCTGAACTGGCTACATGAATCTCACTCTTTGCATCCGAATAGCTGAGCAGGGTGGTTGGCTTGCTTTGTGCTCTCCTGTGTCTCTTCACAAAAGACTTTTGAAGTTTTTTTTTACATAAAATGGGCACCTACCATTTGGAATAAGTCCTTGTTTTATGTGAACAGTAAAGGACAGGATGCTCGCCTGTTAAACACGCAGCCTTGCCCAGCTGCACACTCATTAGTCACGATTTCTCAGCCTCAGGGCAGAGTGCTCGAGGCAGAGCAGCATGCCCTGAACATTTCGCTGCCACCTCATGTCTGTAGAAACACATTTAGAGGTGCCTGGCTGAAGATGAGTCATGGGGCTTTGAGCACTGAGCACTGGCAGCGCCAGTGAACAAGGCTTTTGAGAAAAAGAGTTTTGCTCATATCCAAGGCACAAGTAGTATCTTAACTTGTGTGCATTCCCTTTCCACGAGGCGTATGAAGAAGACGCGCCTTCACATTTTTATGCTATGGGGCATAGGTTACTTAGCATGTGTTTTGCTTTTCTTTATGGTTCTGTAGCTATGTGAGGAAATGAATTAGGCAGCGTCTTTGTAGGGAAAGCAGAGTTTCAGCCAGACTGGCATGTTAAGGGTTTTCTATTTCTGTTTTGTTTCAATTGCAAATAAAACTGCACATACATAAAATAAAATTTAGGAAGAATAACTTGAACAGAAAGAGTACTTGTGATGTCTTTTGGAGCATCAAGGGGATTTTGTGAAGACATAAGGAGAACTTTACGGGCACAAGGCATGAATGTCACTGGATGATGGAAAGTGGTTTTGAGCATCCTGTTTGTTCCCTATGACTTCTTTCAGGGGGTACCTTGGTAAGAGGCTTTGGAGAGCTGACAAAGCAAAATGTGGTTTACAAAAGGGAGCTGGGGCACTTAGTGCTTTTCTCAGTGGATGCTAATTTGATCTCCATGGTTACCATTCCCAGGTGAGACTGGAGAACAGGTGGAAACTGAGCTGCTCAGTGAGACAGTAAGTGGAGGGCCTGAAACAAAAGAAGAAACAGGAGAAGCTGTGGATAGTGCAGCAGCGACAGAGATAGGTACGTTGACAGAGGAGGGAAGGACGACATGGGTTATTGTTTAGGAGACAGAAAAGACTGTGCTGTCCTTCATGAGCACTTCTTACCATTCTATTACTGGCATACAGCTGCTTTCTGCATTTGAACACAAGAGAGCATCATAATTGCTTTTGTTTACATTAAGAGCCATTTCTGGAAGCAATCAATTGGAGGTCATGCTTTTTACATGGGTTGTTTTTATATAATCCATGAGCCTTACCAGCAATAAATTATCCCTCTTTGGAGAGAATGCCAGACTAACATGCAGTCTTGGAAAATAAAAACCTGTGTTAAAATCATGACTCTGCTCATTGTCATTTGCAGGCTTGTTTTTGTGAGCTAAGCCTTAAAACTGCTTTGTGATTTCCATTCTATGCCAGTCATTTTAGATCCCCTTGTTCTCCTTATCAGCTGGAATCAGCATTGTGGTGCTGCAGCAAAAGCTCATTGCACAGCAAATGCAGTTACATGGTGGGAACGAAAAATCAGAGGCCAAATAAAGGGCCTCTGAAAAATTTTCACACCAATGAAAAGAAAAATTTGAGAGATGGGATTTATCTCTCTGGCAGACTGAAATTATGGTCCCAATTCTGCCATCACAGTCTTTCTGCAAAAGTTGTTTCTTCTTCTTCCTCCATATTCACTAAGAATCCCACACTCAAATCCATCAAATAAGGTGTTCACATGGCCCAAAAGTCAGAATTGGAATGACAGAATTATTTAAGTTGGAAAAGACTTCTAAGATCACTGAGCCCAACTGTTAACCCAGCATTCCCAGGTCCACTAAACTGTGTCCCTATGTTCCACATCCACACGTTTTTTTAACACTTTCAGAGATGGTGATTCCTCCACCACAGATTACCCTGTGTTATTGCTGGAATGTATTTGCCTGTGAAGTCAAAACAAGTTTATTCAATCAATTTTTTCTTAATGGCTTGCCACTCTGCTTTTGCAAAGAATTACCTGTCTGTGCTGAGTTCAGTAAAGCACCTGATTCTGGGAAACCTCAAAGAACAGCTTCCCGGTCTTGAAGAATGAAAGAATCATAGAAAGGCTTGGATTGGAAGGGATCTTAAAGATCAAGTAGTTCCAACCCTCCTGCCATGGGCAGGGATGCCACTCATTAGATCAGGTTGCTCAGGGCCCCATCCAACTTGATCTTGGACACTTCCAGAATCCAGAAATTTCATCATGTGATGATTACATTTTGTTTAAATTCTTTCTGCATTTGCCTGTTTTGATAATATTCCTCCCTTAAGGATGGAGGAGTGACCATTTGAACCTGGGATACTGTTATGTAAGGGAGCAATTCTTCCATCTTGAAAGGATATTGAAGAACTAAAACAAGATTCTGGGCAGGGAAACAAGACTGCTTAAGGCAATGAAAAAAATTCTTACTTTGGGAGACATCAAAAATATTCAGAGCCTTGCCTCTGAGAGGATACGAGTGAGAGGATATGAGCTGATCCAAGTACAAAACAAATACTGCTCTAAAGGTAGCTGGGGTACATGTCTGAACAAGGGAACACTCAGTGACATACCAAGTGTGTTGAATTCAAAACCATCAAAGGGAGTTTGTTATTTTTCATGCTATAGGTATTAGCAATCTTCATGCAAAATAACTGTCATATTGTGTTGCAGAGTGGGCAGCCAATTCCCAACACCCAATTTCCCTTGGAGTTAAAAAAAAAAAAAAAAGAATGGAAGGATTTTCTTACATTTAAATCTTGTTCTTATTTAAGATTTAATACCTATGAGAGGCATACCTCCATGTCAAATATGTCTGAAAGGGCACGAGACTGTTGCAGCATAACACAGATGCTAATGTCGGTAAGAGGAAGACTGTGTATGAACAGGATGGAGGAAGAGGACAGAGCCAGTGGCTTCTTGTGGTCATTTTAGGTCCTTACAGAACAGCCTTATAGATCTGGCAAAAGAGCAAATAATCCTGTGATGGTTTCAGGGAACTTTCACCTTGAGTTCCTGTAAGATTTAGTAAATAGTAAATTGTACCTTCAATTAATTGCTAAATTAATTTTTCATGTGTTTCAGAGACAGCTAATAACAAGGAATAGAAGTTATGTCTCTATGAACATCCTCTTCTTGGGTCTGCTCTTCTGTCCACATGAACATTTAAAAATTTTAGTGGGTTGGGAAAATAGAAAAGCTTTTATGGATTGAGCCACAAGCTACCGACCATTGAATAAGAGGCATCAGAAAAAGTTTTATGTAACATACATATTTTCGAAGTCAAGCTGCCAAGACTTCAAGTATTTGAAATACCTACATGAACTTTCATCTCCCTGCCACAGAGTGCCTTCTGTACACAGAGAGATAATTTTCCAACAGCAGTATAAACAGTCAGTTTTACAATTAGGATTTTTTTTCAGGTTCAGAACATTAACTTCAAATCTTTGGTATCTTCAATCAGCATTATGTATAAGATAAAGAATACCACGTAAGTTTTTTTAAAAAATAACGTTTGTATGCAGGCCATTTCTCTGAGTGCCTACACTCCCACTGAATGGAGTTGCTGAAATGTACAGCACATAGAGGACTGGAAGATAAAAGTGCCCATCTACCAGGCTGTGACTAAATGCAGAGGTTAGTTTTCCAGAAACTAGAAGATAATGGCGTGCAGTGTCCAGGGCCCAAATGGTTTCTGCTGCTCACTCCACATTTTTAAACATAAATTTATTGAAAGGATAATAGTCAAAATATATGTGATGAGTTCTGCAAAATCAAGAAGAGGTCATTTGTAACTTAGTAGGATGTTTTAGTCATGTAAATCCCAGAAGATAACTTCACAGCTGTTAGCATTCATGGTGGTTAACCATGTAGCTCTCCTCATATGCATTTGTGGCTTCTAAATAGATTTCTAACAGAGACAAATATAGTAATCCAGTTCCCAAAGGAGAGGTCATTTATAATATTTTCCGGTAGTGCTGTCATCCTTGCAGAAGTATGCTGTCAGGGACTGTCTGAGTTATTCTCCAAAATTCTCAATAACCATTTCGGAACTGAAGCTGAATGGCAAAACTTTCAAGCAAATCTCCTGTGACAACACTTCTTCATTATGATGGGGGTTATGGATCAGATAGAGAGCAGAAATTTGTTCTGATGGTGAATGTTGCAAAGGGACTATATATTGTAAATTACTGGAGGCTATGTTAACAGGATTCTCTAGCATAAGGAAGTTGTACATGGAGAAAAGGTCAGTTATTAAAAAGCACATGTTGCTGTTTTATTAGCTTTATTGTACAAAAGAACTAAACAAAAAGTTTTGCTGTCACCAGCAGATTATACAAATTCCCTTTAAGAGCTAAATTTTATGCTGCATGTGCATATCTGACTCCAGCTGACTCTGGTTTGCAGTAAATAATCTAGCTGATATCCTTGGCCTATCAGCCTTTTGTGTAAGCTGATATAACTTGGCTAGATCACTAAATCTAAGATTTTCTGCTTTGCGGCAGCACTCTTTTGAACTTGTCAGCTTCCTTAAATGTCAGCTTCCTGCAAGCAACACCATAAACTTTTAGAATCCAAATGCATACATAATATTTTTTTAGGGATTTTTTGGTAGGTGGATATTAGTTTTCACTAATTTTTACTTTTAACTTTTACTAGTGCTCTCTAATGGAGAAGCGAAAATGAGTAGTTAATTCTGTTAAAAACTTGTGATATCTATTAAAAGCAAGAATTAAAAATCCAAACAGCTGTAGTCAAATTTTTTGTCCACATATCCCAAATTATTCTATGACAAAAACCCTAGAGACACATACCACACACTCTGGAGAGCTGAGGAGTGGGGGAGCAGGTACTGAGCAGGATGGGACACCTTGGGGTGATACAGGACTGGGCTGGGGGTACAGCCAGGGTCCAGGGTGCTCCAAGAATTTCTACCTTCAACTGCATCTCATGACTGATTTCCTGTGAGCTGCAAATTCAGTTCAGCCACCAGCACCAGCATAGCCCCACTCCCAACTACAGGAGATTAAACTGGTGAGAAGCCATGCCAACGATACTTGCAAGATCACGTGTTTCATCTTGACCAGCTACATTAAACAATTTTAAAGCATAAACCAAGAAGAGTCCAGTGACAGAGATAAACAGTATTCACAGCAACACAGGAGGCTGCACTTGGAAATTACATGTGAAGATGCAAGGGAGTCAAAATGACCTTCTCACTTCAGAGTAACTCCTACCACTGTGGTAACAAGGAAGACTGGCGACAATATATGTTCTTACCTCAGTGCTCAACTTTTTCAGATCATTAAGCAATGTAAATTGAAACAAGATGATTATAAACCAATCAGTGATTCAACAGTATCAGTCTTTCTCAATCATCTTCATCCTTACACATTCTGTATGTAACTGCAACAGAGAAAAGCTAATTTTCCTTTCTAAAAGATGAAATAAGCTTGATACTTTGTTAAACATGAAAAGTTAAATCACCTAAATTACTACATGCAGCTGCTAGATAGTTGCTGAACATCTCTGCTTTGGGAAATAAAACATCCCTACCTCAAAAAAATTTACTTGGGATCTAGTGTTCATGGCCTGTAAGCTACCAAAGCACGTACTATCGATAAAGGACCAAAATGTGTGCAATTATTTGCCTTTCCAAACCTGGGACATCACAGAGGCTCCCAAGGGCAGGAACTGGTCTGCGTATCAAAGAGCTTTCTCGTGTTAAAGGCTGGGAAAAGGATATGTTCCAATGTCTGGTTTGTAACACAGTCAAGCATTTTGGAAAATTGTTTTGTAATTTATCAAAAGTTGGACAATCTTAAACCTTTAATTTCACCCAGGGTAGAAGTAATCACTCCATGCTGCAGGGACATACGGGAAGACACTTGATGGAACAAAATTGATTTCCAAGCTAGGAAGGAAGTCCTGATAGAATTTTTTTCTAATTACCAATAAACACAGCCCTAGAAGAGGTTAAATTTGCACCCTGTCAGCTCTGTGCAGGCACATATGCATGCTGTAAGATCTCAGAAGATACGTGGCCATCTGGCTGCCTGGGGTTGGCTCTTTCACTCAATGAGGAACTGCTTTCAGGTAAACACTGAAGCAAATGCTTGTAGCAGATTAGGGCAGGTTAAGTGCCTTAAGAGAACAAAGTTAAAACTTGGTACTGAAATGTGTTTTTTGCATTGTTTAATCTGTAGAAAATACAATAATTTGAAGAAAAGTCCTACTAAAAGAAACAGCTGGTAGAATATGCACATTTCAGTATTGCTTTACTTTAACAGAAAAGAGGACCTGTTTTGCTGTGGTGTTTGTTACATGTTGTTATGGTTTAGGGGGTTTTCTGCTGTTCTGGCAGCGAGGGGGTTAACAGCTCAGTTCTTGCCTGAGCTCTCTGTGCTGCCATGGCCTTCAAGGTTATAGAGATAGAGGCGTCTCTGTGAATAACATACTTGGGAGAGAAGAAAAAAAAGGTCAGTAGCAAGATGTAG
>WEKX01017579.1:3204-100562 GCA_013390025.1 Pitta sordida | reverse complement strand
TTTTTTTTCTTTCTCCCAGTAAAGTTCTTATTTCTTTCTCTCTATATATAATTCAAGTATTTCTAAATTTAATTCATGCTTCATCTTAATTGACCCAGGACACTGATATTGTGTGGGAATAGGACTCATATACTTAGAAAAAACTTCATTAAAATGATTGCAATTGAAGCTATTTCAGAATAAAAGCTGTCAGAATGCTTCAGAAGGAAGGTATTTCAGAAAATTTGGGGGGGATTTTTTGTAGGCAGAAAAGCAACACTTACTCTGGGCAAAGCAGCAACTTGGTAGGCTGCTCTGGCTGGGAAGTTTGCCTTGAAAACTGTAATTTAAACAGAAACATCCACCAATCACCAAACTTTGCTTGATAAAACACAGTTCAACGTAATCTAAATAAAATGCAATATTGGAACAGTTTCAGGTTCAAGGCTACAAGACAAACAGTCTTCTGTGCCAGCTGTCGTTTACCCCTTGGTTTGTTTTGGTCAATGACTGCTCTCACGTCTCAGCAGGCCACCACTCATCGCCAAGAATCCAGCTGCAGTTGGGATCTAGTGACCAGGGATACCCGCACCCTGCTGACATTGCAGGGCACAGAAAGAGAGAGAAACTGGCCCCTGCCAAAGACCCCAGATCTACATAAAGTCAACAGGAGTCCAACCTTGCTTATATCAAAGAAAGACAGGAAAAATAGGCCCTTGACCTACTCCTGCATACCCACTTAGACCACAGTCGTGCTCACAGGTATTAGAAGAGGGGGTGAGGCAGGGGAAAGGGTACAGGTGAAGATATAAGAGCTGAATTTATGGAATTATAGAATAGTTTAGGCTGGACGGAACATTTAAAGATCACACAGTCAAATCCACCCACCTGCCATGGCCAAGAACATCTGTCACTAGATCAGATTGCTCAATGTCCTTTCCAACCTGACTCTGAACACTTGCAAGGAGTTTGCATAATTAAACTAAACCTTACTAATGAGAGTTACCACAAAGCTGTTAATCACTGAGATAATAACTCACAATCAAGGAACAGCAACAACTGCTTTCTTGAAATACAGGTAGGAGGCAACGCACAGTGAAGCATCCAGCTGATCTGTTTTTATCCTGGTTAAACACACACACACCATTCCATTTTGACATGTAGAAAATGGTTTTGATACCTCATCAATAAAAGACTACATTCAAGACCAGATATTGCTGTGTAATTAAAGCCAGAGGAACATAAGGAACTCATGTACATATTCCCTCAGACTCTTCTGCACAAAATGGCTCATTGGCATCACCTAGTTCAGTCTACAGTCACTTCTGTTAATAAAGCATTGTTCATCTTTTTCCTCAAGTGAAGCAGTATGGTTCATTCTTGTATGAAAAAATGAGCCCTGTCCCATAACAATAACACACAAGTTGTTAAAAGATATAATCAGACTTTAAAAAATGGAGACACAAAATCTGAAATTAAGCATTTGAAGGCTGTCTACAGTAGAATTGTATTAGGGACAACGGAGCATCTGTTGAGACAAAGAAGCATGGAAGATCAGCTGGAATCAATCTTCACAGGACAGTGAATTAGTGGGGTGGTAGGACACGAATCTACAAGAAATTAGGCTGTGCTTGATCTGATGTTTGCAAATGAATTTTTACAAAAATTTTTGCTGGAATTTCAATCAATATGGAACCACATCATTTGAGCCATTAAAACACGACAAACCCCATGAATACAGTTTGTTACACAAGCCACATCTGTAAAACAGAAACAAAGTATCTACTTACATTGTTTATAAACATCATTAATATCATTGTAGTCCTTCATGTCTGCCATCAACACGGTAGTCTTCACAACTAGAAATTATATAACTGCAGTTATTTTAGACATCTGATTTGTATACAAAAGTTGAAATAATTTAGTGCATTTCTTGCTTTTATTTCATAGATTTAACTCGAGTATTCTTAACACTTTGAAACATTTCGCAAGCAGATATTGACCTTTAAAGCTACAACCTAGAGAACTACCTAAAAAATCTGAGCATGTAGCATGTAGTAAACTTTAAAGACTTGAGCCATTCCTGAGACCAGCTCCGAAAAAGCCAAATTCTTCCAAGAAGGATAGAACTGACAAACAAGTCAATTAAAAAGCTGTTTTAAAGCAGCTGTCAGCAATAACTTATATCATATATAATATCTGTTCCTAAAAAAGTTCATAAAAAGCCCTTAAAAACAGTCTATGCTAGGAGGTTTTGCCTATGATTGTCTAAGCCAGCTTTAACCCTCGTTTGGCTGCATTATTAGAGTCCTCCCCCGAAAAGTACTGAAAGCGTCTAGAATACTAACACCAGAGACACAAACCTGGTTTTACCTGGAGCAAAGCTTAGGATGCTTAAAATGCCTGTAGTCATATGAAGCTCTGTATATACCTAAGCTTTCCAAGTTGCAGTTTAAATAGTCCAGTAAACCCTCAATACTTAGCGGTTCTTATCTCGTGGGGTTCAGTTTATTGCTGTTTTTTCCCCTGCAAAGACAGCCTCATGTTTCATGGTGTATTAGCAGCTGTGCATGCACAGACTGACACACGAAGATAGACAGTCATGAATATTCAAATGAGCCCACCATCACACTGCCCCCCTCAGCCCTGGAGTGCTCTGGCGGTGTGTCGGCCCCACGCAACTGGCCACAGCGCAAAGGGATGGGAGGCTCCCAGAACCCGTGGGGCGCTGCACCAGGAACACAAACACTGCGCCGGTTGCCCATGTGTGCCAGCGGTGGGACAAGCCCAACCCTCTCCCCGTTGAGCAAAGGTATGTGGCCAGGGGAGGCTCCTAGCACCCACAGGGTGCCATGCTGGAAACACAAACATTTTGCTGGTCGCCTGTGCATGCTGGTGGTGGGACAAGCCCACCCCACTCCCTGCTGTGCAAAGGGACGTGGCCTGGGGAGGCTCCCAGTGCCTGCAGGGTGCTGTGCCAGAAACACAAACACTTCACCAGTCACCTGTGCACACTGGCAGTGGCACAAGCCTGCCCTGCTCCCCACTGCACAAAGGGACGTGGCCAGGGGAGGCTCTCAGTGCCCACAGGGTGCCTCACCGGGAACACAAACCCTTTGCTGGTGGCCCAGGCGTGCTGCCAGGGTGAGAAGCTTGCACTGCTTGCCCCAACACTAACAGACCTGTCGTGGGGCTCTGGCAGGTGACAAGCCAGAGCAGGGCCCTGCTCTTAGGAGGAGAGAGATGTCCACTAGAGCCCTTGGACCTCCAGTTTAAATGTGGGGGGTGAGTGCATGTGCATGCATATCCCCGTTGTGCTGGATGTATTGCACTGTTTCCATAGAAAGAGGCATTGCGGAGGCGGGTGGCAGGGGGTGCCCAGGTGCCGCCACAGCTCATCACCATGGTAACGGTGCTGGCTATGGCACAGTGGCCGAGCAGGTGCTCATGGGGTCCTGGAGGTCTGTGGGTTGCCCTCGCACCCCCACCGGTGATGTTGACACAGTGCGTATATCATACATAAGGGACGGGTAGCACCCAATCCCCTAAGCAAGCTGCCTCGCGTGCTGGGGGCGGCTGCGCCAGGCTTCTTGCCCAGGCAGTGCGCCTGGGTGACCCATGAAGTGTTTGTGCCACAGGCACAGCGTACCCTGCCGTGGGCATGTGGTTGCCTGCTAGAGCCCCACGAAAGGTCTGTTAGTGCCGGGGTGAGCGGTGAGGGCTTCTCACCTCAGTGGCACATCTGGGCAACCAGTGAAGTGTTTGTGTCACGGGCGTGGTGTAGCAGTATACGCTGGTACCCTGCCGTGGGCATGCAGTTGCCTGCCAGAGCCCTGACACAGGTCCATTAGCACTGGGGCGAGTGGGGCAGGGCTGACACACCATCAAAGTGCTCCAGGGCTGCAGTGGGCAGTGCAATGGGTGGTGCTAAATTACATATTCATGAGCAATGTTACATATTCATAAGCTGCTTATTTTTGCAGATCCAGGGCTTTGCGGTAGCCAGGGAGACCTGATGCCCCGCAAAAGTCAAGGGTTCACTGTAGTACCATTGGCAGAAACTTTTGATGAAAAGTAGTGTTCCATTGCTATCCATTGCAAAGACTTGCGTGTAGATTGATTTACTTTATTTTTTAACCCAAACTCATTATTTGTTTCTTACAGCTACTGATAACAACTGAATGCTTAGCAAACAACTTTAGGTTTTTTTAAGGTCACTTGGGTTTTTTCATATTTTAATTCAGGTAAAAACAACTGCTTGTTTGCTAACATTACAGCACCACTTACCATTGCCATAGTCACAGCCTGCAGCTTTCAGGATTTCTCCCATGTTTTTTAGAGCCTAATAAAAATGAAACAAAAATCTTTTAACTATCAGCTGGGTTGTATTTATGTAAGTATGTAAATGTAACTTGGCTGCATCCATGTTATACTTCAAGTTCACACAGCAAAACCTAACTGCCAAAACTGATGAAACCAAAAATTAATAAAAGGGAGCTTCTAATAAACCACCAATATTAAACTATGCCTTCATTAGATGCAGCTCCATCTGATCGTATTACCTCACACCACCTCTTTGCTTCTGGGGGAATAAATCTTTTCCCGACTCAAGCCAAGGTTTTTACTGGGGTGTGAACCTTTGATACGTACAAACATTGATTTCCTACATGAAACACAGATTCCTCCCCTGAGCTCCAGGTTGTTCAAGTGGAAAAAAGCCAGGGTTAGGATGGAATTACTTTTTCTTGCTTTCCCCTCATCCAGAGGATGTGAAATGTGCTTTCTAGTCTCCTTAACTTCTCACAAGTCCACGTTTAATTGAACACATGTCAACCCCAGTAGAAGGTCACTGCCAGAAGACTTCTTACCTGCTTAGCTTCCTCCTTGGCCCCTCCAGAGACGAGCTGCCCTGTGGAAGGTTCTAACCCTATCTGTCCTGCAATGTACATTGTCCGGTCCACCAGCACAGCTTGGCTGAAAACACAAGTCACATTTCAGGTTTAATGTTTCCCCATAAAAACACTTATCTGAAAGCACATTTCAAATTTTCTACAGCAGTTTATAATACCTCAGAAAGAGGTATGCACACATAAGTCTGTACACACAGTCATACATTTGATCTGTGTATTCTTTCAGAAGGGATGGGATTAGATCATCTAAGGAAAGGCATAGATCTGTTTTTGAGGAAATAAACCCCATTTTTTGCAAAGGCTCAAAGTATGAATGCAGCAATATGACACTAAACTGACCTATAGATTCCACACTGCAGATAGTACAGAAGCAAGGCAGAGTAAACATTTTGTGCCTGCCCAGATAAGTCAAAAGACGCCTGATTAGGAAATTTAATCCTTTTCTTCTCAAACAGGCACCACAGTGGCAAGTTACAGCTGTGAGGTGACACCCTGCACACTGTTTCTCTGGCAGTATTTCCTCCAGTCATGAATTTGGACAGTCAGCAAAACACCTTCATCACTCCATTCCCAGAACAATCACTCTCCTCTCACCAAATAACCCGAGTAAACAGTTGGCTGGGTTAGTTCAGAAGAATGTAGAAATCAAGCTATTTGCAAAGCATTTTTATATAAATGTCAGGTGTGGTTTTGCTGAAGTAGGATTGGCAATTTAAAATTAATGTCTCTAGTTGCCACAAAGAGATTAAAAGATTAAAACAAAGATTTAAGCTACCTAGCAAACATTACACAATAGACATAATTTAATTCTATTCAGCCAGTAATTAAAAATATTTCACAAAGGAAGTAGAGAAAGACTTTTTTGAAAGTGCTTGTGGTGCATCAACACATTTTTCTTACCTCTTCCCATTACACAAGAAAATGCATTGTTCTAACCATTCAACAAGCCTCTCAAGCTACATAAACTACAGTCAGGCACCTCCTTGAAGTATCTGCATTAGGGGGGTTAGCTGCCCTTTAATGGCAATGGAAAAAGAAAGGGACACTTTCAGAGAACGTTTTTACTACATCTCTTCTCTCAAATGAGATTGATTCAGTTGGATTGGTTCAATCCATTCACGTCACAAGGAACCAACCTGATTTAGGGACTCAGTAAAATGATTAGGGTTAGGCAGTTCAAACAGGGCCGTCATTTTCATCTTCCCTTTTATCACATTCTCCTGTAATTTCATAAGGGGAAAAAATAGCCAGTAGCTTATCAGATATGGTACAATATCTTACGTAGCAATTATTTTTTCTAATCAACTAACAAAACTGAAGTAAATCACAAAACTACACCATTTAACAATGAGAAACTAGTGAATGAAGTATGTAGTTTTCTAGCTGACACAGTCTTGTTGATAGAAAACGTGTGCATGTACACAGATACTTCTTTAGTTTTCTTTCCTACCATGTCCTACTTTGAAGCACAGGCCCTCAGAGCACAAACTTCTGTTTGAAGCACAGAGAACCACAGAACAAAAAGGTGTGAGCTCTCTCTCTCTCTCTCAAAAAAAAGAAGAGATTGTCTTGTACTGCTCATTATACAATGACACAATGAGATGTTTATCTCAACAGAGGCCTTTGGACAGTCCTAAATCCGAGCTGAATCCCATAATACCACTGCCAGATCAACATCTGCAACAGCCTTATTGGGTCCCTTTCTCTGCCCCTCAATTTCCTTCTCTTGGTATGCTTACTGATGGAATTCTCCATTCACTAACACTAGTAACAATTTACCAGCCAAGGGTGACATTTCTGCTGCAGTCAAATGCATGAGTGAAGCTCAGAGAAACTTCAGCCACACAAAACCCAATCCTCTTCAGATGTACCCAGGAACGAGGGTCAATCATAGCTACTCATTAATCTCAATCAGCAGAGGTCTGAGTGTGTGTCTAAAATCATCCAGGTTTCAGTGTACCTAAATGCATAACTGGACAGACACTGTGACCTTGGAAGAATATTTTCGATCAGAGAGATGGTGCTAAAGGAAAAGGACTGCAAAGCTAAACAGATCTTCTTTACAAAAATGATTGTGGATTAATATAACAACAGTATATCTGCAGTATCTTTTAAAAGGTTAATAACATTAATTATATATATATATACACATACATATGTGTTTTTATGTACATATCTATCTCCCTCCCTATCTCAAATAGGTCACCAAAAAACATACTGAAGGGCTTTAGCAAAACCAGGACTGAGGCCACACATCCTGATTTTTCATTCCATATGAAGCCCTCATTGCTGTGTCACCATCCTCAGACTTCACAGCAGAGATCCGGCTGTTATTTCTTGTGCAACTTCAGCTCACTGGACTTTGACCAGTTTACTGATATCTGATAAACTAAGTTAGTGATAAACTTATTGATGTTGCACCTGTCATCCAATTAACAGGCAGCATAATAAGCACTATTTCATCAAGAACTACCATTAAGTACAGAATGTTGGAATGCAGTTAATCCACAACAGGAGAGCCATGTTGAATGTTGGGTCAGTGTGTGTGTGCAAGCCTCTGCTGTTTACAGGAGTTAACCTTCATGTCTCCCAGCTTTGACACTTTGTGGTCTTCCATCTTTATAATCCATACAAGGAACAGTTTGAAGCTCAGAAAGCTCAGGACACAAAGCAAAGGAGACAAAAATGCACCCGGAGGGCATTAACATGCTATTGGGAATATAAAGCCTGAAAGCAGAATTAAGAATTCTTAGAAAATGTCCTCCTAGAAACCCCTCAGTACAGGTTCACAGGTTATTCCGAGTTGGAAGGGACCCACAGGATCATCTAGTCCAACTCCCAAGTGAACACCCACCCAGGGATCAGACCCACAACTGTGGAACCACGGGCACCACGCTCCATCCATCCAAGCCTCCCAACATCTAGGCCATGTCACTGAGCTCCTCAGTACCTTCGCCAGGAGGCTCTCCTGTGTGGTTGAACACTTTTTTTTCACATCTAAATATGCAGTAAATAGAAACGTTTCCTCAATTTAAACTGTGATTTTTTAAAAAATTACATGATGATCTGCTGCAACAACCTACTTGTGAAAATGTTGAACAACATCTTACCTATTTTTAAAGCCGTAAGTTTTCAGGCTGAAAAGCATTTATAAACATTCAAAATAAGAAAGGATTTGCAATTCCCAGGTACTGAACTATTCATCTGCTCAAGATCAGCCTGGGCTGGGCTCAGCCTTTCCTCTCCATGGCCTCCACAGTCAGCACTCTGTAACTTCCCTACACAACACACAAGACTTCGTGACCTCCCTGGACAGACAGTTCCAATGCTCTGCCGCCCTCATCAAAAAGAAGCTTTTCCTCATCACACAGAATCACAGAATCACAGAATATTATGAGCTGGAAGGGACCCACAAGGATCATCTAGTCCAACTCACCATCTAATACCCGTAGGGAGACCGAGAGCACATCGCAGGGCATAACACCAGCCTAGATCCCTCACAGTCTAGCAGGCCACTCATGTTGAAGTGAAGCTCCTTGTGCTTTAGTTTATGGACATTGGTCCTCATCCTGGTGCTGGGCACCACCAAAAAGAGTCTGGTGCCATCCTCTTGGAACTCACCTATGAGGTACTTACATGTGTTGATGAGTCCTCTCTGTTTTCTGTTCTCCAGACTAAACAGGTCCAGCTCCTCACAAGAGATGCTCCAGAACCCTCACCACCCCTCTGCCCTATGCTGGACCCNGCGCGGGAGAAGAAGCGGGCCAAGAGGATGAGGAACCAGCCGGCCAGTGTCACGCTTCCCGCAGAGCCGGGGCCCGGCGGCGGCGGTGGGAGCAGAGCCTGCCCGCCCCCAGGTACTGCCGGGGGGGGGACCCGGCGCTTCGTGCCCTGCTCTAGGCTCCTTTAGTCCTGGTGCTGCTATCAATGCCGTTAGAACGGAATTCTTGTTAATATGGGACACTCGTGGAGCCTCCGTCTCTGAGGTCACTCCAGATCCATCTGGGTGCGTTCCTGTGTGCCCTGCTCTGNGCCTCACTAAGGCAGAGGGGCAGGACCAGATGCACCTCAGGACACCACTGTCCCTCCCGTCCGTAAGGGCACACTGCCGTCACCTGCCGTCCGCCAACACTCCCGGGTCCTTCTCCGATAAGGCATTACCTGTACGGACCCAGTGCAGGAGCCTTCGTAGTGCTGATTATTTTCTTGACGAGCGAGGCCATGGCTGGTGCCGAGCTGCTGCTGCCGGGGCCGCCTCTGGCCTTCCCCGCCCTCGCCCGCCCTCCTTCCCCCAGCGCCGCCGCGGGGGCTTGTGGGAAATGTGGTGTGTGAGCGCGGGCACACGCGGCCGCCCGTNAATGCCGTTAGAACGGAATTCTTGTTAATATGGGACACTCGTGGAGCCTCCGTCTCTGGGGTCACTCCAGATCCATCTGGGTGCGTTCCTGTGTGCCCTGCTCTGGGTGACCCTGCCCTGGCAGAGGGGTTGGACTGGATGATCTTCAGGGCTCCCTTCCAACCCTAACGATTCTGTGCACATCGCTTCACTGTGTCATCCATTCCATTAGGTAACAAATCCCTGCAGTTCGTAATCTTAAAATCAATTCGGGTGTTATACCCCACCCAGTGCTCTGCCTTCTCTGTCTGCCAGACCTGGGAGCTGCAGGGGCTGGTTTAACCTTCTGGTGCTGTGAGAAATGTTTTCCCTCAGATCGCCATGCCCAGCCACTTTGGGGTTCCTGTATCTTATGGAAGGGCATTGGCAGGAGGCAGCAGGGCATTTCTTTAAAATGGAATGTCCCTGGGTCATTGCTGGAGCATTTTGCACATAGGTAACCCTTCCAGCTGAGGACTGAAGGATCCTGTTAGCTTGTGTGCTTTTTTCGTGGGTGTGTTTTGACCTGCATCCTGAATATCCATCGGGCTCAGTTTCCACCCCACACCCTCCCATTTAGATATTTTGTTACCTATAATCCCGGACATAAAGGACTTTACTACTTTTCAAAAGTTGACAGATTGCATCTTTGTAGTTGAACCAAAAAATACTCAAGTGTCTTGTATTTATGTGGCTGAAGAATTCCTAAGCAGACAGAATGACATGGCAAATTATGCTCAGCCATGTCTGAGGATTTTGGAGTATCATTGCAGCAGTACTGCCAGATAAAACACATCTTCTAACTTTATTTGTAGCAGGGAACTTCTAAGATTGTGTTGTTATACTTTTCTGTTCTGTTAAATAGTGTGGATTTTCATCAGTCTAACATTCTTCTGCAGTGTTAGTGTCTCAGTTTTGTAGGGCTATTCTGTAGAAACAAGAAAGAAAAATTCTAAATAGGAGTTATTAAACTATGGATCTCCATACTAGCTGAAATAATTTAAATTTTATTTAGGTATTAAGTCCATCACTGTTTTTCGAAACACTCTTCCATCTTCTGATTAAAATGTTTAGTTCCTCCATTGGGAGGGTGTGTTTGCAATATGAGTTAATTTTGGGCTGGAGGCCTGTGCAGATGTGCTGACCGAGGTGGCTTCCAGCCCTCTTTCCCAGCTATTTCCTTCTCACCTGCATTGCAGTGTCTGGACAGTGCTGCTTTCAGCCATGTGAAAAACTCAGGTCAAGGAGTTGTTCCGCATAAAAGCTGATTTCTGTTTCCACACCGAATTAGTTTTTCAGCTGTATTACTGCAGTTCTGCATGATGTGTGGTTGCAGCAGGTTGCTACAGCATTGCTGCTGAACATAAAACTCGAGCTTCTTGCTTATTTGAAATGGGAAAAGGAGATTTTTACATTTTAAGTTCACATTAATTGATGCTACTGGCGGTGAATCTGCTCAGGCTGGTGGCAGCATTTTTGGGACAAAGGGAGAAGCTTTTTTAAGATCAACCTGAAAACTTGGTTTTTTAATTCTTCACACCATTTCTTCAGACACACAACTTGATTTTCTATAGAGAAGCTTCCTGAAATGTATGGCCCCATGTTCTCTCAAGCACTTGTCTTCATGCAATGGGTGGGGTGATGGGAATGGCTGCCTGGGCCCATTTGAGTTGGGTTGTCCAGCATGAACTGCCTGAGAACCACATCTCAAGAGGTACTAGAAATCCTAACCAAGACTTAACTGAATGTAAAGTAAGCTAAACTGACATATACGTAATATTAGTTGGGCTGAATATACACTAATCATTGAATATCGACATCAAAGCCCTCTTTAAGTACTCTTAGGCACTTTTGAAAGGTATCTCTGTACCTTAGGCTGCTTTATTGTAGGCTTCAGTTATTCAATGTTTTTATTTCAATATTGGTTTAAATGCCTGTACCAGAAAAGTAACTAACTGCACCAACATACATGTGTCATGCTTACCTTGTCATGCTGTAGCAGAAATACATGCCAGACAGGCTTTTTTTTTTAGGAATTAAAAATCAAGGGGCAAGAGGAAAGAATAATTTCACTGCTTTGGTAGTAAAGCCCTGACTAGACAATAGTAAAGATCACTGCTGATACTGTGTGCAGTGATTTTAGTCAGGCTCTTGAAGGCAAAATCTTGGTTGGGTACCATTTTCAGAATGTGCGAAAGTTACTTTATCTACTGCAGGATTGCTGCAGGACAGTGTCCAATTCTTATTTATTCTTACAAGAAAGAACTTAATTCATCTGATTTCTGTCAGCTTTTCCAGTTATATATATTAAATATGATAGGAGGAATCTGCAATACAATTTTGTGAGGAAAGATGGTAGAGTTATAAGTTATTCAGACAGCTTTGCATTTCTCTAACCCCTTTTCAACTCTAAACCTTCCAGGAGATGTTCATTCTGAGCTGCAGCAGCAGAAATTTTCAAATCAGTCGTCTGGGCCTTCTTACAGGAAAGACCAATATTTTTCAAAAGGGCAAAGTAGAGGAGAGAGAGGCAGAGGGAGAGGAGGATGGCAAGGAGGACGCCAGAGTGTTTCTGAGGAAATGCCAAAATACATAACAGGTCTGTATCTATGAAAAGGTCATAATTTATATGTCCAGGGCAATTTGCTGGTCATTAAGTTTGCTGTCTGTCTTTGTTTTGGTGCAAGAGCAAAAATGAGAACTGAGCTCTTCTGATTTTCTCTGAAACACAGAAATATTTGTGAACTGGAATGAATGACCAGCTGTTGTTCAGTGCGTCCTTTCAGACTTCTGAGTTGAAAAGTTGCACCTGCTTGTCGTGAGGGATATGCGTTTTTGTTTCTGTTTGCCAGCAAAATGGGTCCCGACAGTCATCTGCTTTTAATGTAGACAGTGAAACTGATTTTACCCATGATGTAAGTTAAAGAGAGCTTTTCATCTGACAGAATTTAGAGAGAGTAGATTTAGAGAATTTAAGACAGCAGATTAGCTTTCCAAAATGTGGTAGTGCTGTGATAGTAGATACATTTCATAAACATAAAACAAGACCAAACTCTGAAGTTTTATTTGATCATTTTAAAACATTTGATCATTTTAAAACATGTGATTACCAGTTCCTCTTCTTTTTCATGCTGAAGTTCTTTTCATCTCCCTGAATACCATCTGAAAACATTACTATTCTAATTTAACAAAGAACTCTTTAAAGCAAATAGGACTTGCTGGTTATAACACAGCTTTCAGATTTATTAATGTATGAATATTTGCTTGACTATATCTGGAAGCTTCAGGGTATCTGAAGAATTGAAATTTCTTCAATAATAGTATACAGCACTTCTGTGTCAAGAAGGCATTGGACTGATGTACTAGGAGTAATTCCATAATCTACATGCAGTATCCTCCTCTTTTATTTTTGCTGTTTGTCATGCTCTGATGCAGTTTTCTTTTCATTCCAGTGTCTACCTTTGCTCAAGCTCGTGCTGCTGAGATCAACGCCATGTTGAAAGCAGTTTCACAGAAGTCTTCAAACTCTCTAGTTTTTCAAACTCTACCTCGGCGCATGCGAAGGCGAGCAATGAGTCACAATATTAAACGTTTACCCAGGCGGCTCCAGGAGATGGCCAGGAAAGAGGTATAAGTGCATTTCACAGTGTTTGGTGTAGTGGGCATACCTAACGCACAGTGTTCAGCTGTACATTTATTAATGTTCAGACCTGAAATTATCAGCAAAACTTTCCTAGGTACCTTAAACTTTGCCTGACATTTGGACACAAAATTCAGGAACACCTCAGTTTTAGATGGTAGCTCAGGTAGGTCTCACTAAGCATTTGGCTTTGTGATTACCAGACATCCTGAAAAGTTACTGGAGTGGTGATAAATGGGTCCTCTGCAGGAGGGTTTGTTCAGGTAGTCTCAGGTGATCCAGGAGTCCTCAGTAAGACCTGTCAGCCTTGCACCTCACCACAGCTTCAGGGTGTGACCGTGCTGATGTGATGGTTCATGTCTTACAGCTCAATTGTGGGAGATGCACCAGGGTTACTGGCAGGCTGTGTGTAGCTTAAAACTTACTGGCTATTCTTAGTAGCTCATGAAACTCATTTTGTGGCAATATTTCAGCAGTTAGTCAGAATATGCCTGTGGGATTACTTGCTCCATATCTACTGTGGGTGTTTAAAAAAAAGTTAAAAATTTGATGTTTGACATTGATAACTTTATGATCTCTAGAGATTTCTTAAAGCGATCCATTGAGTTTGCTTGCTAAATTTTTTATGTATTAAAATTTACTGATAAAAGTACTTATTGCATTCCTTTTTTCCCCTTGCATTGTCTTTCTTAAGTTCTTTGAGACCTTACCCCCTCCACCCTGAGTTCCTGAAGGTAATTGTTCATGGTTCCCACACACAAAATATATTTTTCTTAGGGTGTGTTTTATTGCATCTTCACAATATATTTAACTGTGTTGGATAGCATTCTTTTTGGCGTGTCAGTCATGATGAGAGATGCAGTTTGGCCTGTTTTCTGAGAACAGAAGGAGGAAGGTGTGGAATGTTCTACAGAGTTAATTATGTCCTCTGTCCTTGTTAAATCTAGATTTCTTTAATGTTAATGTTCTTTTCGGTTCTGCTTTTTTAAGTCCTTTCATATGTCTGACTTGTATGTACATGCTCACACTTGCTTTCCTATCCTTGTTTCCACTCCACATACAACTCTTGCATTTTTGAGATTATTTAATTGGCCCTAGTGCAGCTGTATTTCTTCCGCTTTGTTTTTTGTCCTCAGGTCTTTTGGTGTAGTTCATGTGTTTGCACAGGCTGTTTTGTTTCATGCTTTCTTGCAGCTTGTCATATCTCTGTTATTAGCTTTTGCAAAGGTTCTGTGTATTACCTTGAGGTGTTTGAAGTCTGCATCTTCAAAGTTATCTAGTATTTTAACACATGCTGCTGCATTTTCTTCATTTGCCTTAGATGCTTTATCATGACCATTTTCATCTAAACATTTACCCAGACCATCTTTTATCTTTTCAATGTCTAAAGTGTATTTTTCACCTATAATACCACATCCCTTTTTCTCTCATTGTCTTTCTGAACCAATCACCTACCATTGATCCAGTGCCTTGTATTGCCTCCTCTCTGGTGGAATGATGGGAAGATTCCTTTTTTCAGTTCTATTTTGGTTTCATGGTTTACTTCAGTATTTTCCATGTTCTTGTCACCACTCTTCCAGCATTCTGTTTCCTTTGCTACCAGTGGCCTGTTGTCAACTGTTTCTTGGTGAGCTTACAAATGATATCCTAAGAATCTTTTTGTGTCTCGTAGTCCCTATTTCTTTCTACCACTTCTCTTCACAAAAAGACAAATCAAAAACTGATTGAGCCAAGTCTTGCTCTCCAGCCGTGCATTCATAATTCAGACCTTAGTTGGGTCTGGTTATCAAGAATTTGGTCAAGATATCACCACAGTCCTCTCTTACCTTCTTCTAGGTATTGTAGAACCCTTAGAGTCGTACCTGGCAGTCTGAGAATCTGAGCTGCTTCTGTATGAGCTCAAATCTCCAAGTGTTTTTAATGTCACGTTGATTTGTGCACATGGACATAGTGATGTGTAGCAAAAACTTCACACAGGAAGTAGCAGATCTTAGTGTTCACTGTTAAGTTTCTGAATGTGTGAGAGTTTCGTTTGATACCTGGGTTTCAGTCAAATCTTGATGCACTTCTCTGCATGTAACTTGTGTAGAAAGTTTCAAACTGTTATTTACCCTCAAGAATTAGCCAACAACAGAATAAAGTATAACTTAATGTTAGTAGCATTATATTTCAGCCTTTTTCTTTTCAGAAGTTTATTCTTGAGATTTACTTCAATACCCTCTCTTTTATAAAACAGGCAGAGAAGGCTGTACATCAGAAAAAAGAACAGTCAAAGACCAAATGCCGCAAAGCTAGAAGGCGCCACATCAACTTGGTAGCAGAGTTTAATCGCAGGCAAAGAAAGAATATTTGGCTGGAAACACATATTTGGCATGCAAAGAGGTTTCATATGGTAAAGAAATGGGGATACTGTTTAGGCAACAGCCCTACAGAGAAGAGCTACAGGGCTTCTTACCGAGCCATGACAAAACACTGCCTACTTCAGGTACCACGTTTGCATTTATTTTCTTTATTATTTTGCCAAGTGAAGTAATCTACTGTTCAGTTATAATGAATATTTCTGTGTCTTTGAAGTACTGTTGCATCAGCTGTTAATAAAACTGCTAAGTATGAAAGATTTTATACGTAATTGTAATTAAGGGTGATGAATATCGGAGAGAACAAGATAAACGTTTAGAAGACTCATATGGTAACTGACTAAAATACTACATTTTCAGTCTTCTCAAGAGCTAAAAGATTAAGTGAAATCCTGTTTCATCTTCTTGGGCAGGATACTATTGAAGAGAGACGCTTTGTTCCATGTCCTTTTTGGTTTGTAGATTTGAGAGGCAGGTTGGCCCTCAAATGAGAAACATCTGACAGCTCTCCTGTAACTGACAATTTTAAGTTAAAAAAGTCATTTGCCATTTCTCTTTGACAGATTTTAGAGAATGAAAAATTACTATTTCAGTGTACATTGTGAGACCCTGTCTGGTCCTTTTTTACCAGGTTCACTCTCAAGAGTTACTCTTACTTTACCACTACCTTGTTGTTTCAGGACTTATCGTACTATTGTTGCCTGGAGCTGACTGGTAAAGAGAATGAGCTTTTGAAGCAACTTGCTCGAATATGTAGCATTGACACAGGTAAAATTTTTGTAGTTCAAAATAAAGATTCTGAATAAATGAAAGGATGACACATCATTTTCCTTTTTTAATACTATACCAGTCTCAGTAACAAAGTTGAGTAGTGATTTTGGGTGAAAAACATAATTAAAATGTGTCATTCTAGGACTAGATGTTCTTATTTTCTTACTAGGTTACTTATTAATAAGGTCATTATGGTATAATATCAGCAACCCAGCAGCCAGCCTGAATTTCGATTTTATTTTGTTTATCAAACAAGTGATTATTTTGTTTTTCAGTAAGTATGTTCTCTTCTAGGATTAACCTTTCAAGAGGCTGCTCGTCTGTCTGGAAGATTCGAGGGTTCCCTCAATCTTTACCGAGCTGATCGCTATCCTGAGGATATGCTTGGTCCTGTTACATTTATTTGGAAACCCAGGGATGGGTCTGAACACAGACAGTTGTGGATATGGGTTCATCCAGCTCTCAAGCAGGTGTTTTTTATTCTATAATTGAACTCTTATTTCCTTATGCATTGTACAGTATTAGTGCTGAAGATGTCATTTGAAAAGTAGGGAAGAGCTGGATATAATAGGAACATGACTTTAGGAATTAAAGGTTGGAAGACTGTTTCTGCTGTAAGAATATTCGTGTTCTGCAGCTTGTTTTTATAAAGTAGTACAGAAGGTGGATGGTGCTGATGTGTTTAGTGCTTGAACTTGTTAAAAGTTTTGTTGTGTCTTTTGCTTCAGGACAATGTGTGCAATACGATGTTGTTTGATTCACGTCCTTTCCACTGGCACCCCCAACAGGCCAAGTTTAGTATCATAACAGATAATCATAATCTAATACTTGGCTATCAGCTTTAAAAAAGAAAAAAAAAGTAAAATGTCGTGTGCTGGCAATTTTTCTTAGGTTAATTTGCTTGAGAATAAGTTTTTAGCAACGTTCAGTATTACTTTCAGCTTTTTTCAGCAGAATGAAATTTATTCTTTTAAATCCATATAAGAGAATTAAATAATAGAGTGTAATTTTTAAAAGTGTACTTAAGTTTGCACTGCATACTGTAATAATAGTGTGTGTATATGTATATATATGAGATATATATGTATATATATAATAATAATCCAAACTTTATTTTTTTAAGGATATACTGAGGGAATTAAAAGCAATTTTTCAGTGTTCAGAGCCTGAAGAAATCTGTGTTACTGAGCCTGTTACAATATCACTTCAAGAGGAGAACCAAATGGAGGTTGTTATGAGCCCTGGCAAGAAAAGAAAGAAGGAGGATAAAGAAGGAGAAAAAGCTGTGCCAGTGAAAAAAATAATTGGTGATGGCACTAGAAACCCATTCCAGTCCTACTCTTGGATCTCACAGACCACTGGCATTGCAATCAGGTTTGTTCATGGCAGAGTCAGAAACTGTGGCCCATGACCACATAACATAGCTGAATTCTGGCTTCAGAGTATACTGCGGAAAAAATGTGTGTTGGACAATTGTACATTCACGAGTAATTTTTCTGTTTCAGTGACAGAAGCATGGAGATTCTCAGATTCCGGCTGATTGGCCCATTATCACACTCTGTCCTTACAGAGACCCTGAAAGCTGCTGCTGTCCAAACAGTAAGGAAATTGGCAGTTTGGATGTTAGTGTAATTTTGGTAACGTTCTTAGAATGTGCAGGCTTGTTTTTGCTAGAAAGAAGCATAAATTATCTAGCCTTACTTATTCTGAGGGCTAGCCTATGTACATTACTCTGTTAGCTTCTCTGTGTTGAGCCTCTTGACCCACTCTGATCTCAGGAAGAACTCCCATCTGGATTTTCAGTAGGGGTAGGAAGACAATAAAAACTATAGTGCTATTGAGCAGGCTGTGTAGTTCCTGCTGTAGTAATGTATTCTGCTGAGAGGTCCAGAATAATTCTTATTCTCTTTGCCAAACCCTGTATGATGTTTCTCATGTGATGAGCTAGAGCACCTAAAACTAAATGTATGCCTTACTAATGTAAGGTATATAAGACTTCTGTGTTTTCAATCAAACATGCAGTTCCTCTGGATTTAGGGGTTTGTCCACCTCTTGGCACATAGTATCACTGTGGTTTTAATGTTGTTGGGGTTTTTTTGTCTCTTGCAGCAAACGTCATGGGGCCATAAAATCTCTGCCTTTCTTTAAGAATAAATGACAGAATTAGGAAGTATTGTGGATTGCTTTGTTTATTTTGGAACACAGGCTAAATTGAACAACTTATATTAGGGATTACTGCATCAGCAAAAAATTATTTTGGTGTAAAACATTAGGAGAAGGACAACGACTGTAATGGTTAAGACAAACTGAGAGTGAATTCATACTGGTAGAAAATAATAAATAACAATATGAGTTTAACTAGATACGTTGTTTTTCAGGAGATGGCAGATACAGAAACAGAACTGAATAACTGGTGGGTAGAAAACTGCAAGGACTCTGAAAAAGTGTCTCTTCATCAATGTCAAAGTGCTATCTTTGAGCTATTAGAAGGTATTTGGGCATGTGGCTGCTATGGGAGGAAGGGGAAGCTTTAGTGGTCAGCAACGCTGGCATGTTAATGAGTTGACTTCAGTGGGGAAATGGTAATTTGTCTCATGATTAAGAAAGGAAGTAGTCCAAACTCTTAATAGATAATAGGATCTTGTCTGTTATCTGCATGAACTTGGATTTGAGATGGCTGATGAGATATACAGTCTGATGTATGCTCTCACTCTCTCTCTCCTCACCCCCCATACACTCCAAATTAAGACAGTAAGTGGTGCAATACCTCCCCGGATAAAATGGCAGTCTTCTACCCTTCTATACTTTGCTTTATAAATGTTTGTTTCTGATTAACAGTTGTGCATTTTGCTGAATTGTAAAGTATCATAAAATCAACATCTCCTCACTTTCTAGCACTGAAGGAGGTAAGGAACTGGCTTTGATAGATCTCACCCTGTACTCAAGTTATCTATTCAGTGTGAGGCAGTTAAGCAGAGATGAGGTAAAACTTTTACAAAACATTTTTACATTTCCTTTCTCTGGAAAACAAGTACAAAACAAAGGTTTGTGATTCTTTGATATGTGCCTAATGCAAAGGATGAATTTAGCCTGTGAGTGTGACCTCATTTCTATGCTAAGCATAAATGTCATTGCAAATCAAGTCTGGTATTTCCATTGTTGACCTCTTTTGGTTTTGGACATTTAACAAGCTTTGGTGAGTTTTCAAAACATTAAATTGAGTACTCTGGATTGCTTTGCTGGCCTACAGTGATGTCACATCCCTGCAGACAAAAATGCACAAAATACTAGCACAGAAAAAGATCACGGTTCAGTTGGTGGTTTCATGGCATTGTTCATCTGTGTGTTTTTAAAGGGATGAGTTCACCGTCAGAAATGCCACCAGGTACAATACTTGGCCTCACTGTTGGAGATCCTCGAGTCAATTTGCCAAAAAAGAAGACAAAGGCCATGCCAGACTTTGAAAAATACCAAGGTAAAATGCCTTGCTTATGTTATGCTTCTTGTGGAACTGACAAAGGCAAGAGATTCAGTTTCTTTCTACACTTTTGTTTTCATTTACTCTTGTCTTCTATCAGTTGTCTTCTGCTGTTTTCCTCTGGCTTTTGATTTCAGAATGCTTCCTTCCTCTTTCCACAACCCCTGGCAGAACAGAAACAGCTTGGTAATAGGTGATAGGTTGGACTTGATGACCTCTACGATCTTCTCCAACCTTATGGATTCTGTGATTCTGTGAAAGCTACATAGGTTTTAGAACAGCAGTTGTGAGGGAGGGACATGCACCAAAGCTGGTCTTGTGCTCAGTGGAAGCCTCTGTCTGATCATACAGATGATCCAGGTTCGAATCCTGGCAAGGCCAACCAGGTGCTAAAAGCTTCTGAGTAAGATTTTGTTAGTCATTTAGTCCTCCTGATGCTGTTTTCTCTACGAGAAGATATCTGTTATTTCTGGTTTATAGTCCTACAATGATGTAAGTTGCAATTCCACTAGGAAAAAACTATTACTATTGCAGGATTAGTATTTTAGATGGCCAGGATGTTGGTTATGCTAAAAAATGAAAGATGCAAGCACGACTTCTGAAATTTTCATTTCAGTGTTAACTTACACAACATTTCAGTCTGAAATTCAAATTCAGCTGGATGTGAATGTTCTTGGAAAAAGTAAGAGTATGTATAGTGGGGTTTATACCTGTGTAGTTTCCTTGGTTATGTGTCTAGTGCAAGACACTAGAATGATCTAGTTTTACCTTTCACTTAAATCAGGTTGAATACCAGTCACTCTCTTTTAGCTCTCTGCACAACTTTGTTATTTATGTTTTCTTACATCCTCCTGTTCTACACCCTATATTTAGAACAGCATTTCTGTTAATTAGTTCTGCTCAGCAAACTTCTTCATCATTAGTGTTCCTGTTGGAAATGCTGCAGCATACATGACCTCTGTTTTGATTCCCTCCTGCTGAGAAGTAAGGTGAGCTATGTGGCACTTGTTTACAGATACTGGTTCGAGCTGATACAGGAGTTAGCAACTGCAAAAAGTAATTTGGCTCCCTTTATTCTGCTTGCCATGTCTGAAGATCTGTTCAAGGAGGCAAGATCAAGAGAAGGCATCTAGGTATTGGAAATGCCCAATACAGTCGGCCCTCGAATACAAAGGAACTGCGGGTCTTCCTGCCCCGCCCTGGCACAGCCCTCTGTCTGCATAGAGTGGCAGCACATTAATATGCAAATTTGCCCCACCCCCTCAAACTGCCCCCCAGCGCTCCAGCACTGTTTTAGCACTGCCTTGCTGTGTGTCGGTGTTTGTGTCAGTGCTTCCCGGTGCCCGCGGCCACCCCATGCCAGGAAAAAACCCTTTTCCGCTTGGCTGGGGACACAGGTGTGGGGAGCAGCATGCGCCGCTGTCCCGGTGTCTCTCTCCATGGGTAGACCTGGTCTCTCCATCCTCGGGGTAGATGTCTACCCTGAGAAAGTCTTGGACACCACGTCTAACCTGAGAGTGTGTAAATCTTTCATAACTGCTTACAACCTCTTTCCTCCGAGCGGGGCAGGCGCGCCAGCAGGCGGACTGCCGTAGCCTTCTCTCTCAGAGTGGAGTGGGGCGAGGTGGGTGCTGCTTGGAGCAGATCTGCTGCAGGCTCCTCGCTTGTAGCGGGATGGGGTGGGCTGAGTGTGGTGCGGGCATGGCACCTGCAAAACTGCTGCAGCTACCTTGCTCAGAGCACAGTGGGGCAGGCGCAGTGCAGGCAGAGCAATGTGCCAGTGGTCCATGCAGCACGGCGTGGGGGTTGATTTGAATATCCATGACTGTCTAATTTGAATATTCACGACTGTCAGTTCATGGAGGCGCAGTTGCCTTAATCGCGGAAAAATCATGCCGCGTAGAGGTGAAGCTGCTGTCTGGGAGGCGTGAGGCGGAGACTAGTAGTAGTGGACTGTAGTAGTTTCTCTTCCACTAGCAGACCTGATAATCCCTCAGGAAGGATGGCCATGGTAAAGATGTAATGATGTAAGATAGGGCGTCAAGAGGACCTATGTGTTTTTTGCCTAGAAATGTCCGTCTTCAAGATCTTTCTACCTGGGGTTATCCTTCACTTGCAAAAATCTTCCAATCCACGAGTACTGAGAAAACCTAGTGTTTCTTCCTGGTTTCTTTGGTTATCTTTTATTTTTTTTTCATCATGAAACTAAAACTGTTTCTGCCCTCTCTGACTGTTATTCAGGAGAGGGAGAAGGTCCTTGTTCAGCTAGCTAGGGAAGGAAAACTGCATAATACATTCTAATTTTGGTTCTGCAAAATTATTAGTGTTACACACAACTGAAAAAGTTGAGTAGGCAGAAGAGTGAAAGAAGACAGACAATACAGCTATCTTCCAGCAGAAAATCAAAAGGACATCATGGCAAGGGAGTAGAAAAGGAGAGGACAGCCCTCCTACATTCTTGTGGTTAGGGAAAGAATAGGAAGGACTATGGTTCAGAAGGGAAAGTGGTTGCTGTTTCCTACATTTCCCGCCTAAGTGACTTCCTAATCTTGTGTGGGAAGAGTTACAGAATCATTCAGTCTCCTGCTTACCTATTACATGTGCATTGGGGAAATCTTTTGGCATGGTAGCTCACTTCTCAAGACTGAGGACTGTCAATTACCTGTCTCCGTCAAAATTCCTCCATATTATTTTGAAAGGGAAGCTATTACTACTCTTAAAAGACTCTTGTTCCTAATCTAATTTTGTAGCTCACTTTGTGTCAGCTGCTACCTGCGATTTATTTCTGCCTTAATGGGCCTCTTTGTTGCAGTAGTTAAAAGCAGAAAATTCACATTTTTTAAAATGCATCTTGAAAATATATCTATGTTAGAATATTAAACACAGATACTTAGATAATTTTCTAATCAGGAGAATCAGTGCATTTAGTTCTTGTTTTTGAAAGAAAAAGTAAAATTGCATATGTATTCATAGAAGACACCTAGACATAATCAGTTACAGTGAAGAATCCATTTTATGTCTCATCTGTTTTATATGCAATCATTAGGCTTTCTTGCCACTGTTTACTGTTTCAGGATCCATTATGAGGTCTTCCTGAATTCAGGCTTGTTTCTAGTCTCCTTGGAGCATGGGGTCTTGTTGCACATTTTACTAGTTTTGTACACCAGTTAGAATCATACAATCATTTAGCTTGGAAAAGACCTCTAAGATCAAATCAACCATTAGCCCAGCACTGCCAAGTCCATCACTTTGATTTACAGCTATAGCTCCGCATTTGCGAGGAACAGGTCATGCCAGGAGTCTCGCAGAACGTCAAACTCGCAAAGACATGCAGGTCATTAATATGCATGCAGGCCACGCCCATTGCTCCACCCCCCAGCACTCCGGAGCTCTGCAGACACTTTTCCGCTCCTTCCCATGGTCTGTCTCAGCACAGGGGAGCAAAGGGAACCATTTCTGAGCAGCTGCTGCAACCACACATGCTCACAGCCCAAACCCCATGCCGCTGCTCCCTCCCCCAGCCCCTCCACGGCCCCAGTGCTCGTGCCGGCCTGGCCCCGCACTGGCCCGTACGTGCTCGCCCTGCCTCCGTGGCAGGGAAGGGGTGTCCCTGAGCTCTGGTCAGCACTCTTGGTCAGCCTGGAAAACCTTAACTTTGCAACACTGCGACACCCCGTGTCACTTATGGTATCGGAGTTTCTTTCCCTTTAACATCCACTGGTCCCAGTAGAGGCAGCGCTGCCTGGGATTTGACTGGGCTTTGAGTAACAAGGAACGGCATGTCTTGTGGCAGTGCTGTGCTGGGTCTCAGCGGAGCACACAGGAGACACACAGGACCGGGTCAGGGACTGGGGCATCGTGCCGCAGGGCTCTAAACGCCATTGCGCGCTGGAGAAACCATGCACCCTCCCCGGGTGGCCAGCCCCGTCCCCCCCACAGGGAGTGCCAGCACCACCCCTCGGCAAAGCAGAGGCACTGCATATGTGTTGGCCCGGAAACCTCGCAGATCCCTGAAACTGAATATCGAGAAATTCTCCTCGCAAATGCGCAGGGTCATAATAGAGAGGTCGCAATGCAGCGGGGACATACTGTATTCTTTTTTCCTGTAAGTTTCCTTCTTGACCTGGCAGGTTTGAAGAAGTTAAAATCAGTTAAATATATGAAGGAGAACCTACCAAAAGCCATTCAGTGCAAAGGAATCACATTTAACTGAAGAAGTTTCTAAGCCACAAGTGGCAAGGAACTGACAGAGTACTGATCCTAGTGTTGTACTCTTCCCCAGGGCACTTTTATTAGCCACACTTGAAATCAGAGTAGTGAAACACCCAGCAAGAATGTCTTCTAAAGCAATCTACAGTTATACCTCCTCCATCACAAGGAAAGGGACAGGCNCCCCCCCCATTGGGCCAGGCCAGCACCGCCCCACTGGGAGCTCCGGCACCGCCTTTCGGTGGAGCAGAGGCACCATGCATGCGCGAGCCGCAAAAATTCGCAAATGGTGGAATCTGTTAGCAGATTTGTATGTGCTTTAGCCTCTCTTTTCTTCCATGTCATATAAAAGCTAACTGATTATCTCAGTCTTTGGTAACTTGCCTTAGTTTGTCAGATGAGTGAATGGTTTAGGTAAGTTACAGCCATCATCTTTGCTGTGTGGATTGTCATACATGCAGTCTGTGAAATTGATACACATCTGCCCATATTGTTGGTTTTTTTTTTTTCCAAAATGCTGTTCGAAGATATGCCTGTGTAGTTTTTCCCTGTGAGTGACATGCTAACAAATGAAATGTAACATCAGTCTTTCCCAGTTACTCTCATTCTTGAATGCATATGTGTGTGTGCAAGCTGAGTATTATGGATGTGTGGTGATGGGCTTTAATCAAAGAACCATCCTCATTTTTTCAGACGGGAGGATAAATCATTTTTCACTGCCATCTCAGCAGTCTTCTGGAAATCAAGACTCTCAGTAAACAGTCAATGCTGTTCTTTTGTTCGACTTAAAGTGCACTTCTGACATTTTCATATGTATTTACTGTCTCCCGTGGGAGAAACAAATTCCACTGCTTTAAAAACCACTCAGCATGGAGTATGGTGAACCTTTTTGATGGTGCATAGCGATGCATGAATGAAATGCATAGAAGGAAAACACACAAGGAAAGATACATGAGCTAAAGTTTCTTCTGCAGACACAGAGCCTGGGTCCTTGCCTGTAAATGCACCTCTTGCAGAGGTGCCTGGCCTCAGTTGTACTCATACACGCACCCCTATGTACCGGAGACTCTGAAACGCCTTCCTAGTAGTGCTTGTAACTTTTTTTTTTTTTTTTGCCAAAGGTAGGAATGAAAAATTACAACTCTTAGGCCTGTCTTCTAACACTGTTCAATCAGCTATGCAAATCAGAACAACAGCGTGAAATGGAACAAATCCTCTATCTTACGTGCCTGCATTGCCTAAGCACCAACCACTGACACCAGCAGAAGTAGCTTGTCCCTGAGCTTTCTGTGCTTAGAAATGCAACTTTCTATTTCCTGTACTAGCCCTAACATTGTTCACTATAATCAGCAATTTATTCATCAGTAGGATTATTTCCCCAGCAATCTTAAAATGTGGACTGAAGAAAATGGGAGAGTGGTAAGAAATAAGAACTTGTGTGAGGATTTGGGGTTATGATTTGAATTACAGTATGCTCAGTAATTCTCCGAGTTCAGTGGGGATTAAAGAGAAAGAATGTACCAAATTAGGGAAGAGTATTTTGGGCTAGTAAGGAGGATATTGAATGAGTGGTGGTGATGGAAAGAGACTGACTTAAAAGGACTTTATATAGTGGGAAAAAATATTCATGCCATTACAGTATATAGGAACTGTAACAAACTCCAAGAATATGGTAAGGATGGACTGCCTGAACTGTGGTAATAAAAAGAAATGTTAAAAAAACCCAGAGAAAGTTACAGTGAATAATTTACAGTTGAAGGAACCAGAACATGTTTCAATAATTTAACGTAAATAGATTCTGTTGTTCACAAATGCTTTCTGTACTGAGGATGGAAAAGGTTTGTTCCTTATCTTGTTTACTTGTAATTATGTGCCCTTCCCCCTTGATCATCTGTAAGAGTGAGGAAGGAATTCCCCCCCACCACCACACACAGTTTTGTTGCTATCTTTTTTCCTTTCTTTGTGGCATTGATATTTGCTGTATCTCCAGAAAGAATGTTTTTCCTCTTGGAGTGTTGAGTTCTCTTAGGTTCCTGCTCAATTTTTGGTCTGAGAATTAATTCTTCTGCCTTAATTAGCAAGGATTCCCTTTTTAATTGTGTTGTTCTTAATTTGAAGGAGTGTCACCCTAATCTGATAATTTCTTTAGCATTTATTCGTCTCACATTAATTCATTAACAAGAATGCAGAGCAGGTATCAATAGACTTTCACAAGTGGTACCATAGTTAATATTTCTTGCAGACGATTTTGCAGCATCTAGTTCTAGTGGGCTTATCTTAAAGAGTATGGGTTTTAAATACAGTCAGCCCTCGAATGCCATGGTACCACAGGTCTTGTTGCCCTCCTGCATAGCCCTCTGTCAGCGTAGAGTGGCAGCTCATTAATATGCAAATTTTCCCTGGTCACCCCGCCCCCTCAGCTCTGGAGCGGCTGCAGGCCGTTTGTGGAAGCTCCTCGCGCGATGTGAGTGGTCAGGGGAGCAAAGGGGGTCTCCTCTGCCTGTCCCCACCTGAGGAGTTCTCAGGAGTTGTGACTAAGGAGTCCCTGAGCCCAGGCTGCCCCTGCAGCAAGTCCTGGGCTTTGGCTGCCACCACTGCAGCAGCTGCAGTGAGCAGAGGGGCACTGTGGGCCTGTATGTACTTCTGAGCCTTCCCTGCCATGTTCCCTCCCGGGGGACACGCCTGGCATGGCACAGTGGCTGCTGGAGCTGGCCATGCACAGCCCTGCCAGCACTTAAACACATGAGAGCAATGACTTAGGTGGCTGCCTTTTCACCATGGTAACACTGCCAATGGTGCACTGGCAGAGCAGCTTTCCGGTGCTGAGGAGAGATGCTGAAGGCATGCTGCATTATCCTGGAATTTTGCAGGCTCTGGGACGCACCCTGCAGCAGCCAGACTAGCCGAGTTTAAACCCTTGTTTTACTCCAGCACTAAACTTAGGTATTTAGGTAAAGTCAAGCCTAAAGTGAACAAGATAAGATTTCCAGAAATTGAGCTTAAAAACTATGTGATCTTCAAACTCCTGCTTTCAAAAAAACCCAAGAAAAGAGACAAAACAAAACTTCTGCTAATGTGCACTTTAAAAACAAAAGCTTTGTAGAAAAGGTGACAAAATAGCCCATTAAACTGGGATGTGTCTGGCTTTTACAGCTGGCTCACAGCTAGCCTCCATGGTAACATGGGATGCAAATGAGAGACAGCAGGTGGGCATGTGCCAACACCTCTCCACTCTTTTCAGCATGGGGGTGGGTGGTGGGCCGCAAAAGAGCTGGAGGGAACACAGCAGGGACTTCCTTTTTTTAAAAATGTTTTTTACAGTCAGTCATGGCTACATCTGAATATGGGGATGACCGAGGAGGACCCCACCCTGTAGGGTGGGCAGTGCTGCTTGAGAGATAGTGCTCCTCCGCCTATTATGTACAGGTTTTCTGCACTCCTTGGACAATTCGCGTCTGTAAAAGACACACACATTGAGGCTTAATCATCCGTTTTGTAACCTCTGCTTTTCCACAAAGTGTTGTTACTTCTAGCAGGAGGTTTGTTTTGTTGGTTTTTTAGCAAGCAGGAACTTGGTATTTTAGCTCAATGCCCCACTGCCGGGCGTGGCAGACACACTGGGGCGGGTTGTACAACCCCGGGACCGCTCACCTCCGGGACCCCATGAGCAGATGTTTAAACACAACTTGCGCCGTGCTCAGACCCCCTGCTGGCTGGGCCCAGCCCTGCTTGGGCAGAAGAGAGCGAGCAGCTGGTTGTGCCTGGCCAGCCCATCACCATGGGAACGGTGCTGGCACAGTCAGTGGCCAAGCCAGCCCCGCTGTCTCTCATGTGGTGCTGCCAATGCGGTGCAGCCAGGAGCAGCTGCACCCAGACGCTCAGAGCAGTGAGCCTGGACCAGCATGGGCAGGCACAGCCACACTTGGGCGCTCAGACCAGCGAGTCCAGGCCAGTGTGGGCTGGCAGACCGGTGCATCAGCGGTCCGTGCAGTGGCTTGGGAAGTTGGGGGGGTATATATACATATTCACGAGTGCCAACTTTGAATAGCCACGAGTGTCAGGTGGTGCGTGCGCATTCGTGAAATGGACCTCCCCAGTCGTGGAAAAATCACACTGCAAAGAGGTGAAGCCCCTATCTGGGAAGCATAAAGTGGAGAGGGGTGACTGCATGTAGTTATTGCAGGCATGTTTGGCAGTACCTATTGTGTTGTTATTACTACTGAATAGTCTGGATCTTCTGTGCTTCAAGTCTTCGTCAACATTACCTGGAAACTTTAGCGGAATCTTTTTTAAAAGACCTAAGTAATTTTGAAAAATGAAACAAACCTGGTATGTTATGTTCCTTTAATATGTAAGACCTTGTAGATGACAAGATGAGGAGCAGTCCCTCTAAATTTTAATCACAGAACTATTAATAGGTTCATTGTATTATTTATTGATAAGAAATATTTTACTTGAAATGTGGATCAGCATGCATTACATACTGTACGCTGAAGGCTTTTAATCCATAGATCACTAAAGGTAGGTATGCATTTGGTTTGCTTTGCTTAGATTGCAAAACTGAAGAAGAGGTAGGTTATTTAATATTTCAACAGTTTAAAAGCTACAAGTGTTGTTTTTCTTCAGTAATATACACTACTGTTTATTTGTGGAGACATAAGCAAGAATAGTCCTTCCCTTAAAATGCCTAGTCTGAAAAGATCCAGAATGGAAAGGCAGTGCTAAATAAGTAGTTACATGTGAGTCATATCCATACAAATACTTCCTGTATCTACACTGCTTAAAGGTAATCCTTTCTTCTCTTAGAAGTTTACTTAGGCAGACTTCTTTCAGGCTTTGTAACCTTGCTCTTTCTGATTTTCACCAAACCGGTTGAGTTTCACACTGCCTGAAACTTCAAATTCCAAAACATTAATGATGGCATGTAAAGATCCAATTTAGATTGCCAAAGGTGATGTCATTTGTAATAAGGAATGCCAGTAAGAAAATGCTAGCTTCGTGCTTCTAAAACTAAGTTTATTTCATGTTTGGTATTTGAAAAAACATAGCAGTGTGTTCCAGAAGCAGTGGTGCTTGTTAAGCTTTTAGTATTCTTTCCTTGGTTGTCTACTCATTGCACTTATGATAGTGGAATGGTTTTGGAAATTAGATAAACCACAAAAATTGTTTGAATTCTGTTTAAAGGTTCTCTTCTTTTCTAGATAATGATAAAGTTAGGCAGCTGTACCTGAAGGGTGTACCTGTAGACTGTGCTCACAGCTTTATCTGGGACCAGGACATCTGTAAGAACGTCACTGAAAATAAAATCTCAGAGCAGGTAACTAAGTAGGTGGATTGCCATGGAGTAAATGGCTAATGGTCCACAGAATCCATAGAAAGAGGCTCTTGAAACTTGTGTAAATCCAAGGTTGATCAGTGATTTCCACATGTCGTAGTATCCAGTTGCTGACTTGAAGTGGGTTTAGTAGCCTTTTCATAATATTGTTGCGCAACCATTGTTCATGACTCAATTCAAAGAAAGCTTTATTGGATTGTCTATAGGAGTAAATCGTTACATGTTTGTTTGTCTGAAGGGTTTGGAATTGGATTTTCCTAAATCACCTTGAGTCATGTGCAGCAGATAAGAGAGGTGAGTGGCACAGAGAAGCCACTTGTAGCCAGGATGATTCTCCCGACTAAAGAACCGCAGAAGTTGGAAGGAAATAAATCCTCTGGTTCTGAACTGCAGCACACTATGCTGTGGGTATTCTGGGCAATAGCTCATGCCTTGCAGAGAACTTTAAATTGAACTTCAAAGTTTTTGAAATCTATCTTCCTATTTTCATTGACAGCCCATAAAGCATATGAGTAAAGTGCACTTTTTGTGGTGATTTAGTCACAAGAGGTGATAAACATTCAGCACCATTGTAAGCTGAAAGAGTAAACATTTGTATGTCAGAAACATCTTTCTAAGTATTCTCCTTATGAAAATTACTTTTGTGCTCTTTGAAACTGACAGTGTGAAAAAAAGGAGAGTACTTAGAAAATCCTACACCAGCATGACAGCACAATCTTCTTGTAGATGACAGTGCTATCACAAAATTAATGTTTACCTTCTGAAACAGAAGGAGTCTTGTGGGCTATTTTTTATAAATGTATTCATAATGCGGTACAGTGGAATATAACAGCTGGTGATTCGTGAAGCTTTGGGGCCACCATGCTGGCAGCACACTGTTTTGTGGCCAAATGTTCTTCCCACCTCCTTGGACATAGTGCAGATTTGCTCCATGGATTGACAAACCTACTGAAAGCTCTTATTCAGACTAGTCCTATGCACAAATTTATAATACGAAGTTGCAAAATTTGTTTTTTTGTCTTTCATCTGTGTTTTTTGCCCTGAGTTTCAGTACCTGCTCTCCATCAAGGACCATGGAAGTAAGAAGAGGGGAAAAAAGAGTGCTTAATACTCTTTCCTAAAGTAATTTTTCATACCTTGATGAAATTCTGTTCAAATCTGTAATACATACTAGTATGTTTTTTCCTAGCTATAAGCTCAATTCCTCTCTGTGCCTTGGAAGGGTATCTGGAAGAAGGAAGAAGAATGGTTACTAACTTATGGGAAATGTCTCCTCCTCCTCAGGATTTAAACCATATGAGAGCTCAGTTACTGGTGCCTGGATCACACCTTGATTTGGGTCCTTGTGAATCTAAGATTCCCATACTATTGGTGCAGCAGCCAGGGAAAATGGCTGGAGAAGATCGACCAGGATGGGGCAGTGGCTGGGATATCTATCTCCCGAAGGGCTGGGGCATGGCTTTCTGGATTCCTTTTGTAAGTGACTTTGATGCCAAATTGCAAGTAAATATGGCATTTATTTATACTTATATAATTTATATAATTGTTTAAAACATATATTTGTATAAATATTTACAGAATTTGGTTTAAATGAATCGGTTTTAGAGAGTATACTTCACATTGTGTAACCAGTTCACAATTCCAGGATCAAAATCTTACTTTAAAATAGGATCTTTGAACTGGTTGACAGCTGAAGCTTGGTCCAGAAACCTTAAAAATAAACAATAGCTTTCCATATCTTCTGTTGTGTGTGATTATGCCCACATGGCAATCTAAAAGCAGCAAATCAGTGGGGAGTCAGGAGAGAAAGCTGAAGCTATAGCTGTCTGGTTTTGTGTTTCTACAGGCAAATGCCTCTAGAGATAAATCATTTGGTGCCTGCTGCTGATCTGTTTCCAGCTTGGCTGTCTCCACTTCTGTCAACAAAGTGGTTGCCTCTGATTTGGGAGAGAGCTTGAAACACAAAGTCTGAGTTAACCTTGAATATTCTTGTGATGCTGTTCGGAGCATCCTGCTTTGAATGTTTAGGTGGCAGTTTTAATATCCTTCTGCAGTTAAATATATGGTTTTGAATGTGCAGGGGCATTAATTGCAGTGATACCTGTTGTATGTTTAACGTAGATTGGGCAATGACTGTCAAAGTCAACAGTCCTGGCAATGTACAAGATCAGAATCTGTGAAATTCTCTTCAGTTTTGTTGATAGTTTTTCAGAATTAAATTTAAAGAGCATTACTAACGTTTTTTGTTAAATTGAACATCTAGAACTGTGGAAACAATGCTTAAGGTTTTATTTTTTGAAAACTAAAGTGTTAGACTTTCAGTTTTCTAAGGCAGTAACTTGTGAAGCATTAAGGTTTTCTTTCAGTTGGGAAGCCAGAATCAGTACAAACATTGCTTTTTGGGTGTTTGGTTTTTATGACAGATATATCGAGGTGTACAAGTCGGTGGCTTGCAAGAAGCCCTAAAGCATTCTGAATATCAAAGAACACCTCACACTCCAAATGATTTCCCAGACTGCCAGGCAGGACTGCAGTTTGCCAAGGAACTGGAAACCACTCTTCTTGAAAAATTTAAACGGTAATGCGTATTAACGTAAAAATTGATTGCAAGAATGACAAAAATGAATACTGCTTAAAATATTCCCTCAATTATCTTTTGTTGTGTTCTTTTAAACTTCAACTTTGAGAGCTGTCACTAATATTTTAAATCTTAGTATTATAAAAAAGAAAGGAATCCTATATATATTTAACTCTGCTAAACAGGGCATATAAATTAAAACCACCGATTCCCAGGGACATGCTCAGTTATGGGCTGTAACAAGGCTGCATAACAATAAAATAAACAGCACTGTTTCAAGTTTCCTAAACAAAAAATGAGAGAGGAGGTAAGAGAATGCCAAGGCAGAATATCAAAATATGTCCCAAATGTTAAAGAATAAAGTGAATTGAGAAGTACATCTCAATGTCTACTTCTAAAATACCAGGTATTCTGAAGTTTTCCTTCATTTTCACTGCAACAAACACACAATTCTTAACTATGAGTGTGGAGTAGCTGAAAGTGTCCTCTGCACTACCTGGTGTTAATTCCCGTTCCAGCTAGGAGCAGAAAGTAGGAGCAGTTCAGAGGAGAAGGTGCTGATGTCACAGGACATAGACATTTCCAGCATGGCTGAAAGGATATGATCATCAAAAATGCAGCAGTGTTGTCTAGACTGTAACTTTAAAAGTCTTGTTCAATGAGATTACAAAGTGAATGCACAGTTAGTTTTCTGCTAGAAATACTTGATTTTGAAAACAGAAAACATTTATAGATTTGCTGGAAAAAGTAGATAGCCTTTTGAAGTGCTAAGTACTGAATAAGGGCCCAGGAAATAAATATTCTTACTTGCTTACTTGATTTATCATTTAGACGTCCACCTGCAAAAAGGCCAAATTATGTCAAGCTGGGGACTTTGTCTCCATTCATCTGTCCTTGGGGACAGCTGACAAAGAACTGGGAAGGAAGAATGAAAGCTTCAGGAGGATTTGTATGTCCTTGTTGCCCACACCCTGAGTGCTGCACAACTGAAGGCTGTAGTTTTTGTGACCACAAAGCGCAAGTGGTCAGAGAAGCTTCCCCTGAGACTGACAAAGTAGAGGAGACCATGGAAATAACAAGTTCTGAAGGTGTACTAAAGACAGAGGATGTTACAAGCACCCAAGATTTTGGTGAGAAAGAGAAAACTAAGACAAGTAACTTTGTTGTTCTCAGGTATGTCAAAATGACACATGTATGGTATTTCTTAATTGGGAATTAGTGAATTGAGGAAAGGAAGAGCCCAGCTTTGATTATTAAGATGAGAGAATTACGTATAGGATTCAAATACAGTGAGATTAAATAGTTCTTTGTGGATCAGAATTTTCTGTTGAGTGGAAGTCTTTCCCCAGCAAACTTGGTGACTAGATTAAGTAAATTCCTTAAATTATCTTAAATTTAACACTCTGGAGTTTACTGTGTTCTTGGGATTGGCATATTCTGGCTGCTTCCAGGAAGATGGAGCTTTTAGAGGCTCATGTTTTCAATTTTAAAACTATTGCTGTGGAAATCATCTTGCATTCTTGAATACATCATCACAGAAAGTAGAGAATCCTCTGCATTCCAATGCAACGCATGAGGGCAGTAACAGTGTTTGGAAAGTCCCTGAATGCAAGTCTTTCATTTTTGTGTAGTTACTGGGGAAGAAAACACTGGAACTACATGAAAACATTCTGGACAGCATTAATGTCACTGATGGTTTTAATGTATTTGTGGTTTAATAGGTTTTGGGGGGTTTAACAAGTAATGTCCCCTTCCTTTTGAAGCAGACACATGAATTCCACTCACCCATGTTGTTTTTGTGCTCAGAGTGATATGAAAACCCCAGGGCTTTTTTTAATCGTGCTCTTGCAAATATGTGGTGTGCTAGATTTCTGTTGTACTGCTTGCTAATAACTATCCATGATGTTTATTTTTGAAAATTTTTAATAGGAGTGAGAAACTACTAATGCAGTTATCAGCCTGGTGCTATCCCACTGCTGGAAAAGATCGGCGAATCCGCCTTATTTCTCGACTGGGGCAGAAGGAAATGACTGAAGATGTTTTTTTGCCAATCCTGATGAGCTATCCAAGAGCTCTTGTCTGGGTGAACTTGTCGCTCTTGAGAAAAGGGAACCCTGAATTACATGCCATGATTTGCATCCCAACAGAAGACGACTTGGTGCATCTTAGCAAAGACAAACTCTTCTGTGGTCCTCAGGAACCCAAACATTGTGACATATTCAAGGACAAGATCCAGAAGCAAAAAGAGGAGAAAAAAAAGAAGAAGAAGGCTCTAGAAGGTGACCCTCTGAGTGTTCCAGATAAAGAAACAACTGAGGACCATGAGGACCTCATTCTTGGTCTTTGGTCAGATGCTCTCCCAGATGTTACTTCCCACTGCTCCAGGACTGTCTTGGGATATGTCACTCGAGGGGATTTTTCATTGGCTACGGGGTGTGGAGAAGCCCTGGGTTTTGTTAGCTTGACAGGGTTAATTTATATGTTATACAACCAGCCAGCAGATAAAAAAGGTCTTGTTTTGTTAAGGACTCCAGCATCTTTACAGTACAGATTTGCAAGGCTTAATATTGAGGTTTAACTATCATTGCAGTGCAGTAGAATGCCAAAAATACCAAAGAATGTCTGTATGTTTGTATTCTGTGGCCTTTCCAATTTGTTGAAAACTTGAGGTTAGTCTAAACCCTTGCATTGTTCAAGAAAGTAACTAATGGTTAAACAGACCTAGGATTAATTTTGATGTCTGCATTGCTAAGGATTTCTAACAAATCATTATCATGATCTTCTTTGTCTCTAAAGAAGCATATGCGTCATTTTTCTCCTCAAAGTAGTGGATGCTATAACAATATACAGAAAATCGTTGTTTTCACTTTAGACATCCCTGGTCAGATGGACTTTAACTTTACAGTGCACTTTCACATGTAACTGCATGCAGTCTGATCCAGTATATATAGCAAGTGGCTTTCCTGATCCCTCGTATCTGAATACCCGTGCCTGCCATGCAAGGGAACTAAGTACAGTAACCAGAAGAAAGCTGAATGCTTAAATCAAATGCAAGTAAAATATAGCCCAGCTATAGAATTTTGAATAATAGCAACTGGAACGTTTAAATTGGAAAGCATATCAGTCTGTCTCTCTAGTCTGAAAGGTAAGATGCAAATTGCTGGTGGTGGGTCAGCATGAATTTCCTATCAATAATAGGGGATATATATTTTGTTCCTTAAAACATGATCTTATTTTTGTATGAAATGTGCCATGATTGAAGGTTCTTCCTGTTACAGTGCAGTTCATGAATGCTGTTCAAAGAGTCATAAAACTTGTATACCGGGAGATGATGGGAAAAAGATACTTAATTTGACTGGGGCAGTGTGGGTAGGTTTTTTGATTGTGGTGTTTTGTTGGGTTTTTTTTAATGACAGCCTTAAGCGTCTAGTCATTCTTGTTAAGTCGCTTGAAAAGAATTTACAATAATAAGCTCTAGTTTAGTAGCAGCATGATGCAAATACATGCCAGTTGGTACAATTACCTTGAAATTATCGTGTAGAAATAAAAATGTAATCTATTCTTGAGTTAAGAGTCTATTGACTAAGCTTGATTCTTAGAGAAATGAAACACGTATCAGTTAATGACTTTGTCTTTCTATGTGTCAGTCTGCAAATTAATTCTGTCTTTTGAAATTTCCTTTGAAAGTCTTTAGTTAATAGATTAATGTTGGCTGGAGTTGTTGGAGGAAGGATTTAACATGCCTTATAGCCCAAATTATTAAAATTTAGGACCAGTTTTGGATTAAATATAGCACATGTGGGAAAGGGGGCAAAACATCTCTGATTGCAAGGGAAGTATTGGAAGTGGAGCTGGATTTTTTTAAAGTCTTCAGGAGATGGATTGTAGAACGTGTACCACTGATGGGAGTTGAGGTGGCATGTGAGGCAGAAAGATGCAGGCTCCAGCATGGCTTGGACCACAGCTCCGTGAGAAATCGTGCGAATGGCTCCAGCACTGCTCAACTTTAATGCTCCTGATAAAGCAATCATCCTCCCAGAAAGGCCCTGAGTAGGATCTGCAGGAAAGCCAGCAGATGGCCCCAGAGGAAAAAGCTTGGTGCTGGCAGGGCTGGGATTCACATGCTCCTGGCGCTGTGAGCGCTGCAGCCTGTAGGTATGTGTGAATAAGGAGCCCCTTAAACGTTACAGCCTGGCTGCTCTGATCCAGTTCTCTCGTGGTAATAATCCTGGATGTCATGAACCTTTGGAATGATAAGCCTGATTGTAATATTCCTAGGATCACAGTTTCCAGCCCTGTGCTTCGTGGGGAAAAAAGGACGGGAGGGGATGTTTGCATGGTTTTTCCCCTTGTCGCTTCCCTTATCTTCTTGGTAGATATATATTTTCTTGCCTGGCTTGTATGTGAGAAAGAAAGAGGAGAAGCCCCCCCACCCAAGCTAACATTTTTTTCTTTTCTGCTTGTAGATCTTTTGTTCACGGAATCTTTCCTAGGTTTTTATTTTTAAAAACCCCCACATCTGGAGTCTTTTTTCTTTTCCTCCTATTGGTAATTTCTGCCAGGTTTTCATTTTGACACTTCCTGTTATTTTTCTTTGATTTCCATTCTTTATTTTTGATTTATGATCCTTGTCTCTGGTGAGCCAGTGAACAGAAACTGGATTCCAAGTGCATCCTGTTCTGTATATCTTGTAATATTGTTACACAGTTGTTTTCCTTTAAGTCAGTGATTTATGCCTTAAGACTTCACTCCTTGTAAAATGCACTGCAAACCCGATAAGTTAAAAATGCTCAAAACTCCTGGCCAAAATTTGTCAGAAAAGTACTGTGACTTTATGTAGCTGCAAGGAAATTTTTATCTGTGGTTGCAGTTTCCAGATTCTGAGTGTCTCAAGGGTAACTTAGTCATAAAAACCATGTCAACACCGGATAATCAAACTGTGGATGATTAAACCTGTGTTATCTGTGCATCAGCTGTACAGTATGTCTGTGCTCATCATGTTGAATCAGGTGTAGTTTACAGGACACATCTGCTCTTACTGCAGTTGCTACACGTTGGTTAACTACTCCAGCGCATCTGGATCAGCTCCTGTGGGCTGTGATACATGAATATTTTTGGGAGCCTAGGAAGCTCTTGCCTAGTGAAAGCAGCTCTCACAAGCTCTCCGACTCCCATGCTGTCCTCCAGATAACTTTCTCAAAATGGTTGCCAGCACTAATCCTTAGCTCTCGTTCTGTGCTTGGCAAGAGCCTTTGGAAGCTAAAATGAAGCACAGAAGGCAATTTTGGCATTCTCTGTAGCACTGTGAAGAGCTTGAATGGTAACGCACTGCTCCTGTAGCTCTTTCTATGGCTCCCTCTGAGCAGTTGTATAAATGCTGCATTTGACTTACTTGGTGAAGGGTCTTTTCCTGGTCTGAACTGTGACTGACATGGTAGTTGCCTGCTATGTTGACAGCACAGTGACTGATGGACCTACCAAGCTGAGACTCTCCAATATACATATTTTTTACCATTGCAAATCCAGAAAAGGAGATTGCAGAGGAGGATGGTGATTACTCTCTGGGATGAAGTGAGGTGTGACTGGGGCCTGATTGTTGTGTGTTTGTTAGGGATGTTCAGTCCAATCTGTTTAGCAGCCTGTAAGTAATGGAAGAAGTTACCTGGCAGAAAGGCAGTTGGGGTTGTTGAAACAAATCTAGGAAAATAATTCACAGGGTGACAGTCAGCTCAATGGAGGTAGAAGCCTTGGGGGATCATGGCATATGCAGCTAAAGAGTTGTCAAATGCAGCATGACGGTTTTCTTTCAGTGCTCTAAATCTGGAAGATCCAGATATGTCAAACCCTATCCATTCACATGTCCATGTAAGGTAGGTTATAGGAACAGAGCTTGTGGGAGTGAACTACCAAAGGCAGGTCTCTGAATCACTAAGACTGAGCAAAACACTGTTTATTTTACAAGAATACAACAAGCAGAAAACTCCCACTCCAACTCCTGTGCTTCTAAATGCGCTTCCCAGAGACCAGCCATACAGTGATCGCCTGTTACTTGTGGGCTGTTGGGTCTGGCCCTCTTCACGCGAGTCTTGGAATCCATGAAGATAGTGAACCCACTCAGTATTCAAGTACGCCATGCCCGTAGCCATGCCCCCTCCCCTAATAAGGTCTGGAGGACAGTCCTGTGAGTGGGGCTTGTCTCAGTCGCCTGGGGGCTGCCCGACATGGCTGTGCTCCGGCGAGGGAGGTGGGCGGCTGCTGCGTTTGGCAGCAGGGCAAGCGGGGTGGGGGAGCACTGGGGAGCCGTGCACCAGGTGAGCAGTAGCTGCGGCGGGTGAGTGCCAGGGCGGGCGGGCGAATGCTGGCCATGGCAGGTGCGGCCCCTGGGCTCTGCCGGGCCCCGGCCATGGGACCTGCCTGACAGTGGGCACACAAAGGGCACCGCAGGGGTGGGGCGGGGGAAGGTGCCTCCCGCTCCAGCACAGACACACGCAATGGCAGCTCTGTCACCCATCTTGTAGCCCGGCGGAGGAAAATTCCAGCTGTGCAAAACTACAGATTTACACTAAACGCATCCCGGCTGTGCTGCAGTGGCTCCCAGCTGGGACCAATTTACATATTCATGAGCAGACTGGGTTTGCAGCAGGTACTGCGCGTTCTGCGCACGCGCCAGGTCCCACAGCTCGCTGGAAAATCAGCAGCGACTGTTCGGATCCCGCAAATTATGGATCGCGACTGCGGAGGATCACTGTATAAACAGCACCCACGATTTACCTCTTGCAAATTCAACTTAGCTGTACTAGAGTTCTTTGCAAATGCTGGCATCGTCAAATCCCTGCAAGGGCATGTAAACTTGTACTAAATCATGAGAACTCAGAAAGGACAGAGAATATAGGCTGAAATGATTTTGTGGCAGCTTTGAAAGTCAGAGCCATTCTGACAGTGGACAAAATAAAATTAATGAGTTCAAGGTTGTTTACAGAGTAGGTGGAGTGACAAAAAGACCAAACACAGCTTTCATTTATTGCATTGGGTCTCTTCTTAAAGAAATACAGTTTCTTCTATAGTAGGAAAAATGCCTGCACAGAATGATTTTTTTTTTTTTTTAAATTTTTTAGACACTCCAAGATGTGCCTAACATTTACTGGCATCAGCTTGCTTGACACATTTTAAAAGCTGTCTTTTTGTCATGGGCTTACAGCAGTGCTGCTATTCTGAGAGCCTTGCACAGCTAAGCCCAATTCTTAAGAAATAGAATCAAGAAGATATTCAGGACACAGCAAGAGTAAAGCAGAGAATGAAAAAGCACTCTGAAGGAAGAGAGTGACTCAAATTTCTTGATTTGGGTATGTGAAGATTTGCTGTAATTTCTAGAAAGGATGGGGCAATTCGATATTTCATTTAATCTCAAGATCAAATAAATAGCCTGGATGAGCAGCTTCCACTCAGTCTTTCTCTCAGCATCCCACTTCTTAGCCCAGAAATTTTTTTTAGTTTTAGAGAATAAAATGGTTGTGATGGATGAGAGAGCTCAAGCACCTGCAAACCTATGTGCCCATCAGGGCTCACTGTCACACACCACTTCTCTTAATTTTTGGGTTTGGTGAGATTTCATATTGGGTAATATTACAGGCTTTTTTTTTTTTCCTTTTGACAAACGGATGAAATAAAACCAAACTTGGACAGGCAAAATCTTAGTTATTTAGACCTTTGTCACGCAGAGATGAGTTTAAATGCCACCTCAGGTATAAGCCCCCTCCTCCTCCCTACTTGAATCACCCCAGTTGTTTTAACTGAGACTCCGGTGATGAATCCTGTGTGTCTAAAATTGTAATTATTTATAAATACCACATGTGTACTTCTGAAAAATCATACCTGGGTTGTGCCAGGTGTGGTCCAAGGCAGCTTCTCCCACAGGCAAAGCCGGTTGCTCAGAATGAGTTGGATTGAGTGAGAAACAGGAATTACACACTTCAAAGTCTGTTACTGTACCTCAGTGCTCAAAAAAATCCAGAGTATGTGCACAGAAACACAGAAAAACAATTTGTAAATCTCCAACTAAAAATATATTTTTCAGATGGGCAGTTGCTTAATGCAGTGATTTTTTTTCTTTTAAGATGCATATGGAAGTAGTTTTGATACAGACCAGCAGGGATTTAATGGTTAACAATAGATAATTTATTTTCCTGTAGAACAAAATGTCTTAGAGGAATCAATTGCATCCAGATTTTCTGAATATTTTTCCAATGCAATACGTAATTCTTTAAAATTATTTGGCAAATACTATGTGAAGGGGATTCCAAATGAAGGCACAAAAATTTATGAAATTGGCTGAGAACTGTAACCAGTTATTTTTTTTTTTCAAAGAGAAGCAAATGAAAATAAATGTTAGCGCATAGTAGTCCAAGGAAAGTCTTAAAAGAGAATTATGCAGTTGTTTTTTCCATTAGTGTTTTTAAGGCTTTCACTGTGCTACTGTATATTGAGGCATTAATTATTTATATTCATTAGAATAAATTCTTGTTTGGTTTTTTTTTAAATAAGGTATCATATCTTGGTAGCATTAGAGTCAGAACTTAATTTTTATGCCAGTAGATAGCACACAGTGGCACAACTTCTAAAATGCCGACCCCAAAACTACAGATTTTTATGGCCTTGAATTTTCCCCAGAAGGTTTCTGGGCTGTTGTGCATGTCCAGCAGCAGCTGGCTAGGACAGGTGCTGGAGCTCAAGGAAACGAGCTCAGCTGAACTGGCTCCTGGAGCAATGTGACAGCTGGGGAAGCCAGTCCTTCCCATAGTGATGGTGAGGCTCTGGAGTCCTTTGGTAAAAAATCCTTTCTCTTTTTGGTTAGTGGACAGGCAGAAGACTAGTTTTACTCCTTTTTTGGATTATTTAACAAGACCTGAAATATTGCAAAGTAGCAATTCCCTGCCTGAAGGCTTGTTTCTCACATCGTATACCATCAACCTCTTTTTGCTGTTCGTACAACATGCTGGTGTAAAGTTAGAGCTCCCCAGTGTTACAAGATGTGACTGTGCAGCCATTTGCACAAGGGCAAATGTGTGACACACGGGCTAAGGGGCTTCCTAAGAAACATACATTTAAGTCTCTGCTTCCCTTGGGGCAAATAATTTTCTTTGATTGCCTGAGGAGCAGAAGAGGCTTGACACGGCGTTAAAATCATAGGTACATAAAATGATTTGTGTTGTAAGGGACCTTAAAAATCACCTAGTTCCAACGCCCCTGCCATGGGCAAGCACACCTTCTGCTGGACCAGGTTGCTCAAAGCCCTATCCAACCTGGCTCCCTACATGAGTTTCTACTCAGTATCCTCCCCATTTGGTGTGGAACAGGTTATTTTTTGACAACTTCCCTGTAAAAGTGTGGTAAAGACCACAGAAGATGAAAAGGCTGCATCTATGTAGCCTTTGTGTGTTTTAAATTTCACTTTGATCCTATTATGAGTAAATCCTGGCCTTCATTTTGAAACACTGTGTATTTTTTATCCAGATTTTCTTCTGTAAAAGGCCATCAAAAGCTGAGAGATTACTGTCTCACAGTACAAGGAGGGATGCTGTTAGTCTGGCCAAGCAGCAAAAAAAATATGCAGGAAATACAACATTAATTCATTTTTCTCCAAATGTTTTCTACAGCCAAGATCCCAGGTTACTAGTTTAACTCCAGGAATTATAAAGACAGTCACTTGAAGTGCAAGTCCCAGGACAGTAGCCAGGTTTCATGTGGTCTTCAGGGATGGGATGGGAACAAAAAATCCCATCAAAAATAATAACTTCCCTTTCTCTATTGAAAACACTGAACTCCACATGTCAGCTGGATTTCAAAGTCTATTAAGGAGTAAGAAGGGTCACCTCTTCTATCTGCAAGGTCATTAAATTGATAACCATTAAAAATTTATTCTTATCCAGATCCATTTGTAAAATTAATTTGCACATATTCCAGGACATAAATTACTCTGTGGAGAGCTAGGCTTGGAGAAAAACATACAAGTTGCAGCATCTGTTTCGTCCTTTTCAGGCCTGAAAATGCTAAGACCACTGAGTACTGAAAAATATTAAAAACTTCAGTCAACTTCATGACTGGAGTTTGAGTCTCCCTCTCAAACAGGAGCTAAGTACAGATAGGATGTACTTTTACCCCATAACATGAAGTTGTAGAGAACCCTTAAAAGATTCTCCTTTGAACACTGATTGCAATCACTAAATTTTTTTTCATTTAGTATAACACCTGTCTTGTTTAACAGACTGGAGTAGGCAAACTTCTATTAACTGGGCCTTCTTGTGTATGTACGTTCAATTTTTTTGTCATGGTAAAATTTTTTCTAGTGGAAAATTTAAGGAGAAAGAATGAAGCAGAATGATGGAGATATTTTGCTGAGCTTTTTGACATCTAGGTATTTTTTCCCAAATATGAAGCAATATATCCTACAGGGAACTATAGAGTATGGGGGTTCCAATTAAAATATTAGAAAATACAAATATTTTAAATAAGTTTTCTGTTTCCACTTTCAAGCTTTGAAATACACTTGGACAAACTGGCAGAGCATTCCTCTTCCCTAAGCCTCTTTTGGGCACCAACATGCATTCTGAATTGATTCCTTTCCTCTAAAGAATAAAACCATCAATGTCTATATCCTGCCACTTCAAAATCAGGCTGAATTCTGAAAAGAAAAAAGTAGTGATTGGCAGAGCTTGGAGAGGAGCCAGGAGTTCCAGCTCATACAGCAGAAAATTTCATGTGAAACAATTCCTGATCCAAGGAAACCAGACCAAACTCTCACTATAACATCTGTCATTGGCGGAAACAAAAGCTGTCATGTTTCTGAGTGTGTTCCAACCTAATGAAGGGACGAGGGGAAAAAAGAGGAACCCCCAACTGTGACAGCACATATGAACAACATTTCTTCATCAGGAAAATAAAGCACTGAATTAAAACTTATGGCTTCCCAGTAGCATTACACACCCTGGGAACAGTGAATGTTTTGTTCATTCCCAAAATGACAAGTGTTAAGATCATAAAATCAAACTCAACTGGAGTAGCAAATTGATTCTAGACTATCTAGTTCTTGCAGGCTGTGTCATGCCGACTGGAGTTGATGGTTGCCCAGGGTAGCAAAATATTGGGAATAACACAGAATTTAGTGACTGCTCCTTACAAGTGCGCCTCTGAGGGGAGGGAGGTGTGTTCATGTGTTACTGTGCTTAGCACAGCAGAAACCCTAGAACTGAGTCAGTCCTGAGTGTTGCCTTTCTAGCCAACTTTCCAACAGCAATGAACTAATAGCATTTCCAAAGGTTAACATTTCTGTAACCTTGCCAAATAGTAGGGTCATGCCCTGTTTTTCTGCTAATACAATGTACTTCCATCTTTTTTTTTTCTCATGACCTTTTCCCCACTATTTACCATCATCTATTTTGACCCTTTCCCATATTACTACAGACTTCTAATGTACTTCATATTTGTGTTTTGCTCTGTCTACGAGGAAGAGCTGCAGACAGCAGTAGATATAACAAGTCTGCCTAAGCCTTAGCAACAAGCAAGGTAGCCTCTTAACTTCAGAAGTGTCCAGGTTACTCATGTGTCCAGTATGTTTGGGTCTTAAATCTGGTTTTAATGGAATATTATTAACTTGTCATCAGTAGCAACCATAGAGACAATGCCCTCGTGTTTACCCTAACAATTGGGTGGCACATCCTGCTGCCTTTTTTTGTTTCAATGAGGCAACACTGCATTTGTTCTAGAAGAATGTGTTTCCAGAAGCCTTGTTGTTTAGTAAGAAGATACCAACACTTTCACCGATGTGCAGATACTGGACACAGCTAGACTGCCCTCTGCTGTAGCACCACTTGGCTGTGGCCAGCGGTGGGATAATGATCTGGATGCATCACGAGTGTTATCCGATGTTGCATGTGTTTTATAAGTTTGGTATCCATCAATGCTGGAGGATATCTCAGAGACCCTGAAACGTTTTCTTAACAATGTTTTTCAAGCATGGTGTTTTAGTCTTTTCCCCTTGGATGTTATATACTGTTCCTGATACAGCTGATGTGATGTCTCAGAGCCCCTAAAGAGATTCTGGCTTCTGTGACTCTGTGCCACCTCCTGTTGCAATAAAGCCATTCAATAGCCAAAATGAAGACAGATCAGGTAAATACTGAGTAGAGATGCCACTCCTAGCCCAGAAAAGTAAAATTCACAAATATGAGATGACCCATGTCCTGAGATGTCATTTTTCTCTCCAGGTTTCTCTGAAATTATGGCCAGTATTTACAGTACAGTGTTGTTTATTGGGCTCTATTATTCCCTAGTTCTCAGAGAAATGGATCTTCAAAACTAAGTTCGCTCTGACCATATTCTCTGCTTACATGTCCAGCTTGTTTGTGGTTTTGGAGCACACTGCATTTTTTGTAGCCCAGCAGCCTCTACAGGTGACACAGGCAGAAGAATTTACACAGTGAGCAGGAGACAGCCCATGAGCTTCAGTGCAGCTCTCATGTGCAACCAAGAGACAGCCAAATGTGCCAGGCTGAGGTTTACAGGGGAGACCACCACTGCACAGTTTTGTGATTGCAGGAGTTCACCCTGGGCTTGGGGTTTGTCCTTCCCTCTGGTCCCTTGGCTTCCTCAGACGATTGATTTCTGGACACAGCAGCCCTGCATGGGGCAGTCTGTTGCACAGGAATGTACCTCCTATGTGCCTTAGGTGATTTTCAAATCCTTGTAACTATCCAATCAACATCAAAAATTTTCTCCAGGATCTGGCCTTGTGTTGCACTCCATGAACATACTTCCATAGCGAATAATCACTGCCCACTGCTTGAAGTCCTGCTTGGATGGTGGGGAAAGGCAGGGAAAAACTCAGTACATGTTTTTTATGAGGAGAGGGTTTTATTTCTACACTTGCCACTCATGCAGTAATGGCTGAACTTTACTTTCTTCTTGTGAAGGAAATGTTCCAGGAGAAACAAACCCACCGAGTTTCCAGCAGCTGCAACATTAGGAAATCTGGAACCAGGAAGCAACAGTTTCATAAAGTTAGGGACTGAAAGTGAAATTACAAGCAAACCCTTTCCACTATATTTGCCTCTGTCCTCACCCTGAATTTTCATATAAATCATTGCCTAAATAACTTACATGAAACCCAACAAGAAGAGAAGCAGCAAGAGAAGAATATCTTGGCAAAAAAAAAAAGTATTCCAGGTGGTCCACAAAAGATGCAGGAGAGACAGAGGATCTGTGCAGCATGAGTATCCACAGGTGCAGAAGGATGGATGAAGCAAAACGGAGAAACAGACTGAGAGGATGAAGGTTCTGGGGCGGGTTAATAGGAAGCCTCAGGTGAGGAGGGACTGTGAGACAGCTGGCAGAGGATGTGCCTCTGAGCCCAGGAGAACGTGCCAATGGAAGGGGGTCCCTGCCCAGCTCCTCCCAGGACCATCCCAGCTGACTCAGTGGCCCCAGTCCCACCGGTGTGGTGCTCACAGCCTGGCCCACCTACCACCCACTGAACATCAGCTCCTTGCCAGGCCCAATGATTTTTCAATTGCTTTTCAAACTCAGGCTTGGGACTTGTATTTTAGCTTGAAGATAAACATTTTGAAAGCTGTCTTCTTTCCACAGTGCCGGCACAAGTTGTTTTAATTATCTTAGGAAAGCTTTTCTTGCCCAGACCAATTTGTTCACTATTTGTCTTGTGGAGCTGGCCTATAAACCAGCTTTTAGGGTTTATTGTATAACATTATCAAGAAAGTAATCTTTGAACAAAACTGAAATCACTTATAACAACCGTTTTTATTTTTCTTTGCAAATAACTTCGTAGAAGCCAAATGATCACAGCTGACCAGTCAAACCTGCTGGAAAATGCTTGCTTCAAATGAAAATATTTAGGTTTAGTCATGTTTTAATCCTAAAAGTTTTAAAGTGATTATTTAGGCATGAAAAAGAAAGTTCTTCCTGGAGGGAATGATACAGTAAAAGCAAGACTTCTTCATTTTTTCAGAATTATATATTTTGGAGTCAGCAATGTGTGATAAATGTAGAGATAAACAAGTCCTGCTCTTTGCTAGATTTATGTTGTTTTACACTCACATATGCGTATGTACACTTGTTTAAAGAAAGAAAGCAATGGAGAGAGACCAGGCAGTAATTATTACAACTCCTGGTTTTATTATTGGTTTTGATCTACAGACTCTGAACCACACGGGTATTGATGACAGACTTTTTCAGAGACTTAATGAAGGTTACCTTTGGAAATTTTGACATTCATAATAAACGTGCTAATCATTTAGAGGAATACAGATATCTCAGACTGTAACAAAAAATTAATTTTTTTTCTTTGACATAATTTTACATTATCCTTTTTCAGAGTTAATGCCAGTATTTTTCAGATGAATCATTTCATTACTTTCCTACAGAATAAAGGAAAAGAGATATCTTTCTAAAGTGCTCCTCAAAAAGAGGAGGAAATCAAGACCACTGTAAGTAGAGCAGACTTCAATATTTACAATTTATTACTATTTGAAAGGAAATTTGATGGAAGAAGGAGTTCTGGTTTTAGTCAGACTATACTTTTATGTCTCACTTCAGTGACGCCTCTTATGCACTGAGAAAACGTTTCCAGACTCTGAAAAGGCTACTCCTCAATCCACAAAATTAAAGAAACCCATTGGAAACCTGGCTCTTTTCAGCAATCTGCACATTTGCTGTCCATCTCTCCTAGAGCCCACCTACCTTTTTTCCTTGGGATGCTGTTACATTTGTGACTGCAGATGCAACTTTCCTTAAAATCTATACTTTCTTTTAGTTCTGACATGTTTCGATCATCATGGACATCAGTCTAAAGTACAAGGTGTTGAATGTATCAGCTCTGATTTCATACTCTATTTCATGGGAGTACCCAGATCTTCCAACTCTTACTTTCCACATAAGCTTACAACAGAACAGCGTGGGTTACATTTGCACTGGGTTTAAACATGTCCTTCACTATGACAAAAATTAAAGTGCTATTTTTTATTCTGCTGTAAGTTAAAGCTGTGAATAACCATGGAGAGGTCTAACCACCCTCTGCTCTCCAACTGCCCTGAAAAACTTGGCAGCTTTAGGGTTATTGTGTCCCTGGGAGAGTATTTCTCAACCTGTGCTCTGGGGACCACTTCTTGTCTGCAAAACTTCAGAGATTGGTTTCTGAGATCACTCTAATACAAAGCAACTCTCCCCACTATCTCACCCATCCCAAAACTGGCTAAAATCTCACACACATGGTGCCACCACTTCCAAAGGGTAGTCTAATTTTCTGTTGGGGTTTTTTTTTTTCATTAAGATTGCTACATGAAGACTGCTCAAGCAGTCTGCAGCTTAATCCTCAAAAAAGTTTGAGGAATTTTGGATTAAGGAGAAACACTGCTTTGGAGAAGTGTGCCCACTATTCCGTTTATTTTTGAAGACAAAAAGTACCTGCCTCATGCATTGTCTATACTCTTTGAGGTCAATGGCATATTGCTGCATGAGGCTTCCATCTTCCACCACCTTTAATACTCATGAATGAAGCATACTCCATGCAATGGGGCTAATAATAAAACAAGCAGGTTAATATTATTTTACTGCATTCTTTTCTTTCTACTGGACACCACAGCAGATACTGAGGGAGAGAGGATCAATCACCAGTCCTGGCTCTACATCATCTGGCACTACATCATCTACACCAGTCCTGGCTCTCCCCCTCCAGCTGATGGGTTGTCATGGTGGTGCCACCCAGGCTTCATGGGGGTATCTTTACATAGACAACCTTTTTCCACCCTGGAGCTACATTTATCACTTTTAATGCAAATTAGTTATCATGCACAGCTGTTCTTTCAAACTTCTCTGGAAATGAGTCAGAGTACTGACTTGAGTGGTCATGGGTGGTCTTGATCACCACACACTGGGTTGACCTTTGGTTGACAGTGCATGCCTGCTTCTTGACCTCATTTCTGTGCTTGAGCTGTGTTGTGCATATCTCCAGGAGATGGAACAAGGAAGTTTGTCCCAGAAAAGTGCTCTACCTCTCTGGCCCCTTCTGCAGTCATACCCTGTTCTTTCTCACTGGCATGGTTATTACCAACAATCCTTGGTTGGCTCCACAGCTATCCAGTTATCACAATGTTGAGACATACACATTAGCCCCTTATCTTCTGGGCCTCTACAGCTGCCTTTTATCTAAGCGAATTATTTGTACTGCACACACACCCATGGGCCCTACCCAGATGCTGCTGAGCACTCAAAAATGCTGCATGTGGAGCTGACCCAAGGATTCAGGATGAGACTCTAAGCAGAAGATACCAAACAGAAAACGTGTGCAGAAGACTCAAACTGACTGCTGAAAACTCTGGTTCCTCTTCCATCACAGAGAAATATCTCCAAGTAGTGCCGTGAAAGGTAAAAGGGGGGGAATGGGGAAAAATCAGCAGGAGTGGTTGCTTTGGAAAGGAGGAAGTCAGGTTTTAGAACTGTATCTACTTCACCTGATTTTGATTTCTTTGAAAAAGGGACCAAAACATTGCCCTATGCATAAGCATCCAGTAATTCAGGATTACTGTCTCTTACCTGTGCCGGAACACTGTTTGTTGTAAGTGCAGGTTCAAGGCAAGAGCCTGAAGACTTCCCACTAAGCCCACAGCTCACCCCAACAGTTTGGTTATTAGTTATTAAGCAGCTGACAGAAAGCACAGGGGCTCTAACATCTCCTGTGACTTCTGCAGTCTATGAGCACCAACATTTGTTGAAACAGATTTGAGACTGTTACTAGAATTTTTTTAGCACTGTATTATTGTAGGCTGATGTTGAGGTAACTTTAACCAGTGCTTTACTGAATTGCAAGTTGCACATTTTACCCTGTTTCATGCAGTCCCATCTGCCAGTGTCTTGATGTGTTTAAAGCCACCATTTAGCATAACAAAGCACCTTAACATGGCCAGACAAACATGACACATTTTAAAGCCATGATTTTGGTTTGGCCAATGGTTAATCACATGTTTAAAGATGTGGTGTTATTTTGCATTAGAGTACATTTTATGCACAGTAAATAACTTTTTTTCCGAATTTTGATGATATTTACTGCATGTTGCACAAATTCATTTCTAAAAAAGAAATAATAAAAAGGTGCACCTCAGCACCAAGTGGCACTCTATGTGTCACCCTAACAAACACATGATAGGGCTGGTGCCGGTGAGATATTAATCTCTGCCACGTAAGTACACAGTTAACCGCATATACAAACAGTTTTTCCTCCAAATAATACTATTTCAAGAAGGCAAAATCCTAGTCTCAGGCACAACTAGTAGCACTGCTTTGTTCTCTGCTGCAGGATCACATTTTGAGCTGATCATAAAGCTCTGTCAACTTTCTGCCATCTGAGTAGGAATTTTTCATATGAGGTGTTTACACCAGAGTGCTGCTCATGGTTATTTATAGTCAGAATTTAACAATACTGCTTAACTTCAGAAAAGAAGGTAGTGAAAACTATTTCTTAGCAAAACAACAGCATTGGATTTCTGTCTTGGTTTTGTTTTTGTTTTGCTTTGTTTTTTTTTTTTTAAATGGAGGAAGAAATAAGACTTTTGTCCTGACAACCATTTGAAACACCAACACAGCACCTTCTGGACTGCAGCAGCAGTCATAGCCAAGCAGAAGTCCTCTTTCCCTGATAGCCCAGTCCTTCCAGTTCCAGAGTGGGAAAGGATTTCTACTTGGACTTTTAAACCTCACATTAATGTTTTGACCACTAAGAGGTACCCAGAGCAGTGTGGACCCTGATATCACTTCGGCCATAGAAAGCCATTTATTTTGTGAAGTGCTGCACCCTTTGAAGCCATGCCCAGAGCAAGGCTTCAGGGCACCCTACTGGTGAGGCTGGTCCGTAATCTGCTTTGAGCAATGAACAATACTAATGGAAGTCCTCCCTCACCAACAGTGAAGGCAATGGGAGGACGCTCAGCAATTTCTGTGTAATGGCTTTGGTCTATTCAGCTGGCAAAGCTATGCCTTTGATGGCAAGAAGCTGGGGGAAATGCCAGTTTTTACTCAGCACAGTCTTTGCAAAATTATGGTTTGTCTGTGCTGTAAGAGTTTAGGAAATTTGTCTAGAAAGTACATGTCCAGTACTTGTTTGACACAAGTGGGATATGTGAAAGGCTCAGCTCAGCCAAGTATCTGCATCATCAGACCCTAAATCAGGGGGGAGGGGGCTGACGTTCAGATCACTCAGGACTTCTCCCCTTTCTCTTCCCTTTCAAGGGTGCCCTTTTGGTTTCTCAACTGAAGACTTTGTTGACTGCAGCTGTAGATAAAGGGAGAGAAATAGACAGGAAGGTAAGAGCCTATTTATCTCCGGCACTGACTGCCTTTTTCTAGTCTGGATGGAAAAGTCCACGGAGCACTTGAGGGAACAACAAATGGCATAAGAACAAATGCAGCAAAAGGGAATGCCAAGGTTGTCATCCCCCATCAGCAGTTTGGATGGGTTTCCTCCTCAGAGAAGCACTGGGGAGGCTTGAGGACCTTGTGCAGGAAGCAGGTGGTTTGCTTCACCAAGAGCCATGCGTAATGGTCAGAGAGCTGTGCCGCACACCGGCCAAGCTACAGCAGATGGGCTGCAGTTTGCTCCACTCAAGGATATTTTTCACGTTATGTGTGGAAAAGAGCAGTAACCCTTGTTTGTTATATGAGGCCTTGTAGGACTTTATTTGGAAAAAAGCCACGTTAGAGATTTAAAAAAAAACCCATTAAAAATGTGAGTCATTGTAATCACATTCAAAGTCCTCTGACAGGGCCTTTTATTTGCAAAGACTTCACTATTAAAACCAGCTTTTTTTTTTTCCAGATGAAGAACTCCACCACAAATTATCTCGGGCTAATTGAGGTGACATTAGGAACCTGTTAATTTGAAATTACCAAGAAAAAACACCCCAAACACCTCAGAGCACTGATTAAAACTACTCACAATGTGAGGCTACTAGCAAAATATCTGTGTGCGCTCTGGACTGTAACATGGGACCTCTGGACCTCTGGCTGTAAAAGCGCCATACCATTCTCTCCAACAAAAATTCATTTCAAATCCAATATCCACAAAAGGGCTGAGGGAACCTCATCCCTTGTGCAGGAACAAGCAGGACCAGAAGTACAGGATCAACCTGAGGGGAGGACCCTGGGGAGAGCCTTGGGAACCTCAGGGTAGGGACATCCAGAGCCCAAGGAAATGGCTGAGCACCTGAACGATCCAAAGAGGAAAAGGCTGGCTTGCACTGTTTGGGATTTGCATGTCCTATTCAGCATTGACAGGTACTTGTCTCCTCTTGGAGGGGAGATCTCCAAACTGCTGCTTTCAGAACACATGCTCACTGTGAGGATGTGAACAGTGAGAGACAGAGGGAGCAGAAGCCTTTCAGTCATATATGGCAAATACCAACATCTTTTCCTTCTGGTGCACCATCAGCACCCTTGAGAAGAGACCAAATGATCTGTGCAGGGTCTCCTCACATCCAGGCCTCACAGGGCCTATTTACTTACCACACCTTAAACACTCATTGAGTTAGCCACCCTCCTCCCAAATCTGGGCCAAGCACTCAAATCTCTCAGGTGCTGAAGGGCAGCTCTGTAATGCTGATAACTACCATTGTCAGGTGCTACCACATCCGTGTCAGACCCTAGGGCAGAGGGTTTCAAGGTCTTCTGCTCTGCTGGACCTTCTGTGGACTTGTGACTAGGCATACCTACTCTCTGGACCACCATTGAACTCAGCAATGAGTCAGACATCAAATCCCTGAAAATAATTGATGCTGATGCACCTCTGGGCATGCCAAACAGCCAGCTTTATATTACAGTGTCAAAACAAAGCATAGGTACCTTCCAGGGAAGGTGGCAGCGATGCAGCTGTGGGCATAGGGGAAGCCAAGCACTCAATCATGGTGCTCTGGGTCTGGTCTAGTTTTGTGCTACTTCAGTGTTGCTAGGATCTGATTTTTACTTTGTGTTTGGTCAACTGCAGACACTGGAAAATGGAGAGAATTCAGAAAACAACCATGGAAAACAATTTGAGGGTGGACAGAAAGATCTGAGGGTGAGAGACTTAAAAGATCCTTCTCTTTGGCTTAGCCAAAAGCCCAAGTCATCATACTGTATTTTACTATAGGGACTTACTGAATGCTTTAAACCATTGGCAAAAGAAAAATAGCACAAGCTAAATCCTATCAAGTTAAAATAGACATAAGGCAGAGTTCAAAAGCAAACAATGACTCATTGGTATTAAAATTACTAATGGCAATGGTGGTCCCTCTAATTTGACTAATAGGACAGGATGGGTTGCCCTCTTCTATAAATGGGCCAAGGGGTTCACACAGAAGTTCTCTGAGGAGGTTGCCTGACTTGAACTATAGAAGAGGCCAGGTCAGATGACATAAAGCTGCTTTCATCTATCAGCAACCTCTGTTATTTACACCACTGAATCAAATCCTGCAGCACATGCATGCAACCAGAATCCAGTCAGTATTGTCAGGACATACAGTTAGTTAACCGCTAAATACTGTCTGGGAAAAATGAACACATAGATAGCTGTGATGTTTAGCAAATCGTATTCCTCAGATTTTTCCCTTGTAAAACACAGAACAGCAGTTCTTGGAAAACTGAATACAAGCTCAAGTAGTGTATTTTTGTATTCTATTGTTGTACAATGTGTTACCAGCAGTGGCCTTCAGTGACAGGTAAGAACTGTCTAATTGGCATCCTTTGTGCCATGCAAGCTTTCTCTCTTACTCTTAGGTGAGGGCATTGGAGAGCGCTGGAGAGCATAAAGCTCTGGGACTGGTACACGTGCTACTGAAACTCAAAAAAAACTTAAATTTTTTTTTTTTCAAATGGAGAGAAAACTCCTGATCTTGTGTTCATGCTGCTCTGGATTAATGCCCACAAGTTATCAAATGGAAGACAAATGACAGTGCTGCTATTTCAACCAGTTTAATGATTCTGGCAAAAGACCTGGGAGCAAACTCCAAAGATTTCATCTAGGCAAGGCAATGCCTATTCCAAGAGTGGAAATCTCCAACTGGAGAGCTGGCAAGTGCATGTTTGTGCTGGAGGCTTAAATCAATCATTTCTATTTTTCCCAGTGTGATTTAGCAAAGCACAGAAGTTGGCTCCTTCATCAATGGCTACAGGCCACTTTTCATGGACTACAGTGATATATTGACTTAATGTAAAGCAGTCAGTGTTGGAACCACCTGTTTAATCATTCCTTTACAGTAGCTCTACTTTGAACACTGTCAACAAATTCTCTGTTGACACTGTCAACAAGGATTCTGGGAGACAGGGGCAGTGTGAACCACTCTGTGTTCATGCAAAACTCTCACAACACATTTCTGGGTCTGCTGCTGAACACCATCCCCCTCATTGTTACCTTGTGAACTGAATTGACACAAATTCTCCTGACAATGATACCTGAGCCCATTAACAATCAAAATGCCGCTGTAGGTTTGTACTATGAAATGCACTTTGAAAGGCTTGGATAAGCTTTACAGGCCTATCTGCAAAACTGGGATTTAGACTAAATAAGAAACCTACTCTGCAGTCATCTAACTTTATTTAGCCTTGGAAGTTCCCAAGGAGCTAATAGTTCTGCTTCTGTGGATTCCCCAAACTGTCCTGGCTTCCTCTGGTAAGAATCAGAGTAATCCTGTAGTGTATACTCACCACACAGTCTAATTTTCCTAAAGCAAGGAGTCAGCAACAGCTCTGCATAGAAGACAGTACATGCCCAAGAGGTATTGTGTCCTGTTTAGCCTGTTTCAAAAATATGTTTTGTGGAGCCCAAGGGGCCAGGTTAGTTAAATGCACTCTGAATAGGTCTAACAAATGGCAAGAGGGCAAGGATCCCTTCTAAATGGTCATGAGTGCTTAGTATGTAGTGATGTATTTACCAGTGCTGCCTCCTGGTAGGCTACTCAATGGTTATTTCAGCCAGGTGCTTGGAAGGTGCCTCTATGCAACTCCCATTTTGAAAAGGTTGAAACGTGTCTGTCAAAGGAATATCATATTTCCTCTCTGCTTCTCTAGGCAGAGAAAACTCATCCTTCACTCCCAAATCCGTAAGAAAAACAAAAGTCAAGCTAAAACCATATACAAAAATATATGGAATCACTATTAGTTCATTGAAGTCCATGATTCTAAGCCAGAACCTAGAGACATTGCAAACACAGGATTGTTCAAACTCCTGGGAATCATTTCTCTATCTTTTGCTCCTGAAGTGACCTCGGTTTGTAAAACCATCGTCTTGTCTCTCCAAGAATAATTACGGTGGTTAGCCCCTATGTCACAGGTTCATAGGTTCATAGGTTATTCCGAGTTGGAAGAGACTCCCAGGATTATCTAGTCCAACTCCCAAGAATCCCACCAACCAAACCATGTCACTGAGCTCCTCATCAAGTCTTCTCTTAAACACCTCCAGGGATGGCGACTCCACCACCTCCCTGGGCAGACCATTCCACTGAGAGATCACTCTCTCTGTGTCCTTTGGACTAGTTGCTGACACAGCCCAGCTGATTTCTGCAGAAGGATTGAACAAACAAATTTGAACAAGAAAAATGCCAAGCCTCAGAGGATGGTAACAAAAGGACAACTGAAAGACAGCTCAGTCTAATCATCTGCACCCCAGTGTTATCAGAGGCAATATTTTTCTCTGTGAACAACCAACAATCCTGCATAAAGTGAGTTGGAAGGAGACATCACAATGGTGAGACCAATTTTTTTCAGAAGATTTTCAGTCCATCCTTCCAGCACTGTTTATACTCCTAATGGCAAATGGTCATTTGAAATAAAAAAAAAATTTGTCCTTAGAATCATAGCCAGACATAGTCTGGACTTCTAGTTGGACTTGGGACACTGCTGGTGCTCTGAGCTGCCTGTCTCAACCCCATCTGGAGTCACACATCACTCATTATATGGAAACCAATGACTCTGGCTCATGATTTTGTTCCAGAAGTCAGACACTTAAAAGTGCTTCAAAAAGTGTGTAACTGCACATGAAGAGTGATCTTAGCAGAATGCTTGCCATGTAGAGAATCTCCTCGAAAGGAGAGAAATACATACTGTAATAGTTCCCCCTGAAGAAGAGAGGTCTCACTCTCTCTCCTCCTTTTCACACCCTTCCCGCCATATGCTCCAGTCAGCCTGGTTAGCTCAGCTCAGAGAGCCATGCCAGCAAGGAGAAAGACACAGATTTCTTCTGCAGGATGGGTGAGCTGAACTGGCTCACAGGACCTCATAGCCAGGAAAAAGAGGATGAGCCTTTTAGCAGCGCTGATCAATTCAAGCATCTTGCCAGGTGTGTGAAATCACAGCTTTGAAGCTCAGAAACTCAAGCCCTTATAAAGTCCAGCCTCTTTCCTTAGGTTTTAGGTAACCAGTGGCCTTACATGCAAAATATGATGTTGCCAAAACCTGAGCTGTAGTGAGGAGCAGGCAGTCAGCCTGCCAGGTGAACACCAGGCCCCTACCATAGGCAGACAAACAAACCCAGTCCAATGATTCCTTATTTTTTGCCAGCTGAAACTGTTTGGTAAATGCATCCTGATACTTTACGGCAAAAATTAAACAGCCTCGCTCTACTCCAGAGTTCCCATTTCCAGGCCCATGGCCAGTTAATACTTCATCTCTTGCTGCAGCGTGACCAGCAGTGGAACAACTGCTAAACAAATCCTGCTGGTTCTGGTCTGTCAAAAATCCCAAGCTGGAGCCTGAGGGACCACATGAGACACTGCCTGCCCACCATGCCTTCCCCTGGTTTGATTTCCACAGATCCTGTGGAGGATCTGTTCAAGAAAATTCAGTCTACAGGTACAAATTTTGCAGCTTATTATCTGGCCCACATTTCTGATGTCAGGAAAAACAGCATAAGAAATTAACTCGTTATTAAAGAGAAGGGCTCAAGAAATTGTTCTGTATTCCAGTGCAAAAGATTTTCTTTCAGCGTGCATTTGTCTGTGGTGTTTGCAACCTAAGTATGGCAAGCAGGATCTGAATTAGAAACTGATTCTTGAAACAAGTCATGTCTCTTTCTTGGCAGAGCAGTAATGAATTCTCATCACCAAGTTTTTCCAATCTTGTAGTACATTAATTAGTTGGAACATACTCAAATCACAAAGATCACGTCAAATCACAACTTTTAATTGCACAACATTTGTACAGTGCTTTTCTCCACAAATTACTTACAAATATGTTAGAGTTTAAAGAAAATATATTGACCTTTATAATTTTTGTAAAAATCTGTAGGAAGAAAAAAAAGGCATTGATTGTTCAAGAAGAAAAGTAATACTAAGAACAAATAATAACTTGTTGACATTAATTTTTACATTCGATTTCTTGCTTAAAGAGAAAATCCTATACCCAGTAACCTTTATTACCTCCTGCATCCCTCTTGAGTCATGGAAACAGATTTCAGAACGATGCCCAAGGCTAATAATTTAAAAAAGTAACACAACAAAATCCTTTCACTCATTCGTTTCCCAGGTCACAGTATGAAACCCTCTAGGCCTCGTATTTCCATCTTTAGCACATACTCTTACTTGAGACTTACAACAGCTTAACTTTGACTTGCAAAAGAAAGAGAAAAGCATGCCCTTAGTCCCTGGAGAAAGCTTGTGGAAATAATGTGCTTTTTTTTTATATATATTTTTTAAGCTTTAGAAACTTGAACTTGAGCTGTAAGAGGGGAAAGGAAGACCAAGCCAGGCAGCTGATACAAGCTAGCTGCAGACACGGAGTCTTGGCCTGTCTCAGCTGGAAAAGGTCCACACTGAAAATCAACTTCACAAGTCCCCACATGCCCTACTTCTTGGGATATTGCTGCACAGGAAAAACTGCATCTCTGTGTGTGCTTTGGAGCATTTGACATCAACCTGTCTTACAGATCTTCAGCTGTACTTATTTAAAATTACAAATAAAAAAATTACTTGATAAAAAGAAGAGGTCTCATTTCCTCATATCCCACTGAAAAAAAATACATGCAGTTTATGGCATTGTCTATCCAATACTGCGGATTAATTCAAACATAAAATAAGACATGAACCTTTCTGATTCTGTGAAGTATTTTTCAAGAGCACTTTCACTTTTTTATGCAGAGGATGTGTCTGATCCCCACTGTGCTGGATGAGGTAGATCAGTACTACCAGGCAGGGGTAACTGGGCCCATGATGAATGTCCAGAATAAGGTTTTTTGCTGGGAGAGTGGGACTGAGGGACACCAAGACCTCCCAAATCTGAACATAGAGCCTGTATATCCATCATTCCCATTACTGCTGGCTTTTCATATCAGTGTGGAGACACTACCATTTAATGGAGGAAAAATCATACAGTTGCCATAACTGTTTGTGGTCGTGTTATTTACAGTCTTTCCTCATGCAGGATTACTAGCAGAAGCCAAGAGTTTCACCACCTTTTTTTTTAGAAGTATTTTTCCAAGACACATCAAGAGAGAGAGCCTGGCTACCTAACTTCCTCTGAAGAACTATGCACTTTCTTCATTAAAACCTTCTTTTGCTGAAAACAAATGCTAAAACTCAGGCTAGACTATACTAACAGGTCACAGAGCCCAGTCCAGTCCAAACCAGTATACAGGCCCCATCTCGAAGGATGTAAAATGTCAGTCATAGTTCCCTAGATCTGCCTTGGCTGGGCACCTCAAATGCGTGTGCCTATATGCCTATGTTTATGGTAAATACTCTCTTCCCCCTCCTCACACAAGTGCTTATTTCCATGGAAGATAATTAATCTGATGGAAGGGGATAATCTCTCTATATCAAATGCAACTCCTGAACAGGAACGAAGAGATTCAAAAGGCATTGTACATATAGCAGAATACTTTGAAGTCTGATCTGAAAATTCTCATTTCCCACCTTTGTCTTTAAGCATCTACACAGATATGAGGGGTTTAAAAGGGGAATTTTTATGATCCTGCTCTGTGTCTATTTGCATTTTAAGTCAATTAAGACTCTAAAAATATCCCCAAGAGGCATTTATACTAGGAGACTATTCTGCTTCATTAAGAGTTATTTAGTTTTTCTTAAGGCTTCATTTATCTTTAGAACACATTTTATAGAATGAGATAAATGAATTAGGATCAAATAATGCTATGACTCATTAACATAGAGGAGTTCAATGTATACTTGAATATGTTCAACAAAAAGGTGCTGCTGCTGCTCCTTGTTCCAGTTGTTCCTTCTGTTAATTGGCTTGAAAGGTGGTTTCTTCTTTCAGCTTTGACTTTTCCTTGAGTCATCTTCCTTATTCAGTGTGCCATAGCATGAGCTGTGAGAATCTGGTTGTATTTTGTCTGTCAATTTTTGTCCTAAAGAAATGTGGTGAGACATGGGAAAAACAAGAACTCTGTAAAGAATTTTAATAAAATAAATCCCCCACCAATCCATCATTTAAACATTCTTTGCTCCAGGAATCATTGTTTTCATTTGACTGATTGTAACAAGAGTTTGGAAAAACTCTGAAAAATTCCTTGAAAAATCTTTTGGGAGCAGGAGAAGAAATTAAGGGAACAGTATATTTATTAGATATGACTAGAGAACATTTGTGACTCAATTCTTCTAGGTCATCCCATTATCTGATATCTCATTTATGCAGAGACAGAAAAAAATCCCTACTTACCAGGAATATGTCCACAGTCAATAAAATGAATTTGTAAATGCTCCTCTTTTTTATTTCTTGCAATTATGAACACACCAAGAAAAGACAGGAGACACCTGCATAGTAGTGGCATAGTATCATTAGAAAAAGTTCAATGCATCTGAGAGAGAATTTCTTTCAATATTTCTTTTTCAAGCACTTCCAAACACAAGTTGCTGAGTTTATAAAGAAACACTTCTTCCTGGCATCTCTAGAAATTCATCTTGGGTTTTCTTTCAGTCTAATTTTTGCATTCTGCAGCTTTATTATCAGTTCCAAAGGCTCTGCAGCCAAAATTACACTTTCAGCAATAAATATCTAATCAAATGCCTGTGAGTGTGAGACCACAACGTTTGAATCCCTGAGCAAATCTTCACAGAGCATCCAAGCTGGCATTCTAGCATGTGCAATTTCATTAGCAACTCAGTCTAGCTGCAGACAATCAACATCTCTGCTGTTTTTCTCATTTAACTGTGTGTCTCAGGGGCAAGCTGTAAGCCAGAAACAATGAAAAGCTGCTATGGTTGGACAAATCTTTTATCTGCTCTGTGTTGGACACGACCTCTAATTTCTATCTGCCAAATACATGGTTGCTCATCTCCATTTTTTTGTCTCTTCTGCAGCAGTCAGACAAGACAGCAGTTGTGTGTACCTACTCCAGCCCAGCTGCAGAAGGTGAAGATGCCTATAGCTATCAGCCCCATCTATTTGACATCACTGTGGCAAGAAACTCCCAGAAGTTCTGTGAGATGGTTTGAGTCACACCCATTATCAAGTAACTGCCACTTCTCCCAAGAGCTGTTATGGTGCTAAAAGTTAGCAGAAGGTTTCTGCTCATAAAACATTGAGGCTATTCTTCAAAAACTTATTTAGCTCTGAACTTTTCTGCACGCACACTGTGTCTTTCTTGACATAGGAAGGTGTGGGAGAGTTATTATAGTACTCCCTCATAAACAAGCAGCTCATATAGTTGCCCTTGCCTAGCTGCAGCAAAGACCAACTAGACACACAAATGGAAGGTAACATGGGAGGAGATGCCTCACAGTTGTAAAAGCACCCCCTATAAATTGATATTTGGTGGAGAGTAGAGATTTCTCCTTCCTGCAGGACAAAGACATGCTGCTGGTTTTTCATTCCATCATGAGATTAGTAGTTCATAAGTGTCTTACATTTTTACATATTTGGATTCAAAACCAGGCCTCCAAACTCCCAAAGCACAGACATCAATCTTTTTTTTTAGTGTTTTTTTTATCCTAATATAATGTCTATTCCATAATACTTTAATAACAGGATGGGTTTCTTCTTACCAAGAAACAAAGGGATTCCACAAGGCAATGCCATTTCAGTACAAATGTTAGTGCAGAATTTAGGCTGATACACTTACCCAAACAGAAACATGAATACGCTCAGGAAAGCTGCACTTTGGAATTCCTGATAAAATATGACCCCTGGAATGTGACAGAAACAAGAATTGCAGATCTTGACTGGCTTCCAAGTGATATGAATTACAGCTGAGAGGGTCAGGAGAAGTGTCATGCTTAAATGGAGCAAAAAAATCCCAAATAAGGTATTAATACACATTGTGATGTGTACATTTTATGTGCTTATATTCTGTAATCTAGACTTTCTCAATAGACTGCATGGGACTAGTGAAGATTTAGTCAATCAGGTTGGAACATATGCTAGGTTAGTAACTGTACAGATGCCTGTATTTCTGCATTGTCAGCAACAGTTTTTATGCACGTCAAACTTGAGGTCTTACTCACAGGCAGAGACACTCCAATATCACTAAGAGATTCTTCATGGATTTCGTTAAGCTACTCCATCTGACCATGTGGACATCTTAACTCCAACTGGGAACAGATTTTCAGTAACTAACTAACTGTGTCCCTGATGTTTATACCCAATTCAGAGTTTCAGCAGCCAAGTTTGCCAAATCTTTCTGGCTGAAGGGATCATTAACTCTTTCTGGTCACCCCTCTTCCAGGAATTAGCACCTCTGTAGTGGAGGTGACAGAACCAGATGTGTATCTGGATCTCAGCTGCCTCAATTAACAGCCAAGTATATTAGCTTTAAATCACTGATGAGCATAGTTCTGCTTTGAAATGCCAGAGTGTGACCCAGCACAGCTGAAGTGTGACTGTGTCTTCAAAGGCTGTAACTGGGGATGAGGGAATCACGAGACAAGATACCTTCTGTGAGCATTCGGACAAGATTCAGCAGATTCTTCTAAGCCCTACACTGGTTTAACTAACCTGGTGCAAATGCATCTGTATCCAGTCTCAAAGATATTAAGCCATTCCTGAATAGGTACTTGATCTTTTAAGGAGGCACGAAGCCAAACTCCCCATATGGTCATAGGAACGCAATCCCTTTTTGGCACAAGTCTCCTCTCAGTCACTAAGTGTAGGTCTCTTCTAACACAGGTGCTGAGGCAATCTGTGCGTGAAGCTAACTCCCCTTCTCATTAATGGCAGCTCTGCATGAGAAACTTTGCACAGTAATGACAGGAAAGCCCCCAGTGTGTGTTAAAATGAGTCATAAATGTTCTAACAACATGATCATTTTGGCTCCTTGCTGATACAGCATCTTACTCGTCCTCCCTGCTCATGTTCTTACACTGTGCACCATTTCCAAGATTTGCAGTCCCTCTTCAACAACGCTGAGTTCAAAGTTCTCACCCAGAATAAAATGTTAAATGCTTAAAAAGGCTTTGGAGTCATTTTATTTCCTTCACTTAACCCAGAATTCCACCTTCAGAAATGGAATATACACTAACTACTAAGAAGCACAGCTGGTTGTCATTTGAGTAGTTTGCCAGGCCGTTAAAATTACTCTACCAGTTCATATATGGACAGGCTGGTGTGCACATGGTAAACGCATTTACTGGATGTCAGGATGAGGCTAGGATAAATGCAGGTACTTCTAGTAATCCAGCAAGACACAGTAAATCACACATATCTATTCTGGGAAAGCTAGAATTTGATTATTTTTCATAGAAAATAGGTTTGGGTTGGAAGGGACCTAAAACAAAATCTAGTTCCAACATCTATGCCATTTATTTTGTTTAAAAAGTAGTGAATTTATTTGTTTTTCAGAACTTAATCACCTGCGACTTAGGAAAAACTTATTTTTGCGAAGACAAAAATCATGGCTGGTTTCAGTATCTGTTCACAGGCAGTAATTCTTGAAAGTATGTTGGTTAAAAATAATTCTGTAGGGGTAGAAGGTTGGAAACAAACCTGAAATGATGGCACTGGTGGTGAAGAACACAAAATTAATGGGCACAACTGCTGTTGCCTCATACAGATGCATTGCTTGATTCAGAAACCTGAAAGACAAGGTGTTATTACACCTCATGCCTGCAGGAGGTTCCTTGCACTTTAAGTCAGGTTAAGCCATTTCACGTCAGTTTAAGAACAAGCGTGACCATTTCTTACCACAATAGTGCATAGCCCTGAACAGAATATGTGTATTGAATTTACTTTCTGGTTTTGACTCTGCAGAGTAGGAGAAAGCAAGACGGTTGGCATGGATTCTTCTGGCCATAGGCTGTCAATGGATGTTTTTTGGAAGCATTTTTGGAAAAATTTTGTCTGCCACAGATAAGGGAGGAATGCTAGGGTATTATTGCTTATGGTCTGCATCGGTTCTTGGAAGTGGTGCTGCCTGCAAGCAGCCAGGGACAAGTTGCTCTAATTTAAACAGGTTATGTAAGGGTATATTTACAGCATGGACATGAACATGTGAGTTCTTGTAGGAACTGTTTCACTTCGCTGAAGTCCACATTGCTACTACTGCTCTATCCAGCTTGGCTGAAGCACTATTTGTATGTTTATCCATGGAATCACACACCAGAAACACTCTGTCCTGCTGGGTAAGTCCAGGAAAATGGCTCCAATCCTGTGCTCCTTGGGTTGCAAAATCTCCACTCTGCTCTTCGGAAAGGCAACATGTATCCTCACCAGAATCATGAGCACGAGTGTGCAGGAGCACAAGGGCAGACACTGTACACAGATCTGCAGGGCCGAGACACTGGCCATAGAATAGCCTGCGTGGTTTGCATCAGCAGATGAAACAGGCAAATCAATTAATCTGCTTGTACAGAGACCACAGCTATCAACATTTACCCACAGACTGATGAATCGTCAGTGTGAACTTGTAGATGCACCAGCAGATACTCTGTTATGTGAATGGTGCATTTCAGACCAAAAGAGAAAAATCAGGGGTCTGCAGAGTATATTCAAACCTCTAAAAAGCACCACGCTTAAATGTTTCATGGGTGCAATATATGCACACAGTAAAAATCCAAGCTTGGATCTGTTTTAGCCATTAAAGTAATTGCATGGTTATTTTAGCAACTGTTGAACAGTCTCCATGGTGCTTTAAAAATAAAGAAATCCTACATATCCACAGGATAGTCAGGATTTTGAAGTCATTGAAAACACCTCATTATTTTCTCCCATTTTCAACAAACTTGGTCACAAGGCCTAAAACAGTGATATCAAGGCCCAGCATTGGATCCAGGAGACTGTTCCAGCACAGGCTGTTCTGAGCTAACATAACAGTCAAATAAAATACGAGAGGAAACAAATAAAATTAAAAATTTAGACTGACAGCACTGTCCCCATTAGAAAACGCATCCAAGAGAGAAGAGAGAAAGGGACCTGATCCCAGGGAATGAAATGGGCACATTTCACTTCTGTTTTAATTTTAGCTCAGCAAAACAAAGAAAGAAAAACTGGCAACACAGAGAGGTTAATTCAGCAGCTTCCTATTCACCAAGTTCTTATTTCCTATTTCAAATGCTCGGAGCTGCTCTCCCAGCAAAGACAGGCTGGATGTAAACCACTCTATAATCTGTTACAGGGGAGTTCCCGAGTCAGCCATGGAGAGTCACTGCATAATAATGCATGGACTTTCTCATTCCACATGGGAATAGTATGTTCTGCCATGAAAAAGATGGATTGGCTCTTCTACTGGAAAATAATCATGCAAGTAAATACTCAGGCTCACACTGGAGCAGTCTAGATGAGATTACTGAATGATGCTATCAGCACCTGATGCACAGGGACAGGCATAAAGGGAACAGACTCTCTGTTCAGTTACAAGACATGTTTTACCATGCTGCCATCCCCAGCAATCTGCAAAGGCAGCATAAACCAAACAGACTGGAAGCCTGTAGCGACAACCTGGATGTCCCTAGCACATCAAAAATTAACTATTTCCTAGACAGGTACAGATACACAGGAGAGCAAAATGCAACATGCAGATTTAACAACAACAGGGAGGAAATTGGGATAAACTTTGTGCTTCGGTCTGACTGGTGACACAAGGCTGGGAAAAAGAGACGCATAATGAGGATAAACATGGCCATTTTACTATTCAGCAATAAACGTTTCCGCAAGTAACCCCCAAACGATTACACAAGTATATATTTCCTTTAATGAGTTAAGACCTGTGCCAAAACTAAATTTTGGAAGACCTTTTAAAAGGTCAATTATAATCAATTATAAACTAAGAAATAAAGCCTAAATAAACAATACAATGAGCTGGAGGCAACAAATGCATCTGTCAAGGCTCCACCAGGAATTTGTTTTCTTAAAATATAATTTGTATCTGGAACAATTAGCAGTACCAAATAAAACTGACAGATAAAATGCGCACAAAGGCTAGGACGTAAGTAGAATCTCACTTACTTGACTTGGAAAGCACAGGAACTTGCCATTAAAACAACCATGATATAGAAAATGGAATAAGTTAGCTGCATATTCCCCTTTGCAGAAAGTGTTATCATGCTGGACACAGCCTTTACAGCAATAACAGTCAGTGACGCTGAAAGGGAAAGGGAGAGATTAGTGGGAAAGGATTCACAGCAGTAACCTCAGAGCAGCAGGGAGGGAGGACAAGCTCCAGGTTGGAGCCACAGGTCTGATCACCTGAAGTAAGGTTTGAGCACCTAAAGCCAAGTGTATGATTTTATAAATGCTTGTTAAGCTACTGTCTAAACTTAGAATGGCCTTAGTAGCGTGTATGCTTCATGTCTTTGCTTTTAAATTCTGGTAGCACAGTGGACTGCCAGTTGAAGGTGGTACAACAGCATTCGTGTTTCCAGACATACTTTACTTAGCTCCAGCTGCTTATTTGGAGCCCAGGTTGCATTATCCAAGAGAGGTCTGAGAGGTCTGGTTATCTGTACAAAGCTGTTAGAACACCTCCTAATAGTAGCCTGACACTGGCAGCCTAACAATAACTCTTCACCTTCAGGATTTCTCTGTTGAGAGAGGAGCTGGCCAAAGCTGGCCAAAACTAAGTTCTGGGAGAGCATCCCAAAGCACCTGACTCACCCTATGGGTTATGTATGGAGGGCAGACAACCAACACAGGAGTCTGCATTTCATTTCAGGAGTGAAGGTCTTAAGCCATTTAGAGGCCTTAGCCCATAGAATAGAATATTTCAATATTTCAGTATCAATCCACTTAATCACTTTCATTGCCTCACCACAAAAAAATCTCAGACAGCTGACAATGGTTTTAAGGCATGTCACCAGTTCAGAGAAATCTCGTAAGAGAGGGCTTTAAGAAAAGGAGCTGAGAGTTTAGCTAAGAGTTACTTTGGATTTCCTTTTGGAGTGTGCTCTTGGTTTGTTGAAGCTAACCCGAGTAGGCTGTGATTACCTCAAATAAAAGGTAACGAATTCAAAAGGAACTAAACATTTTAAGAAGAGTCAGGCACAGCCTGATCTTTGAGATGACCTCTGAAGAAAGGTAATTAATTGTCAGGAGCATCGTCCCCCAGCTGGGATTCAGTTCCACCCTTGTGCAGAGCTGAGGAGTGTTGGATTTCAGTGGTCTGATTCATCCTCCTATTACTGCAACATTCAGATTGGCAAGAAGACCTGTACTGTACAAAAAAGTTCTGGCCAAGGGTTAGGAGAAAAGGTGGGGGAAGAGGAATTAATTCAGGTTTGTGGGTTTGATTGTAAGCATTCTTCTTATAGCAAGTCCAAAAGTTCAGGGAGAGTTTAGGGGTTGCATATATCTTGTGATGATCCTATTCACCGCCATGAAATTCACTGTTTTCATAACAACCTTTCCACCAAATACTTTAGTTCTTTCTCTGTAATGGAAACAGGTGAAGTGATTTAAGAAACACAGCGGTAAAACTGAGCAGAGGTCAAATGTTGGCATGCAGTGGTGCAAATAGTACAATACAAAGTCAAAAATATACTCAAGCCTCATACAATCAGCACACTTAAAAAACTGAGATTTGCACTGGAACATGAGGGAGTTATTATTTTAAAAGAACACTAACAGGTAAAAACTAGTAGTTTGAATTGTCCAGCTAGGAGTAAAGACTGAGAAATTTTTTTCTGATGAAAGGGCAGTTTCCATGTCTTATGATTTTAATAAGACAGAAAATAAAGCACCAGGGGGTTTTGGTAATTTGTTTTGTTGGTTGGTTTAGTTTCTTTGAAAAGTAGAATGATCTTATCCATTAAAGTAGCTCTGGAACAACTTTCAAAACCTAGGAAACAGTTTTCTTTTCTCTGTTTTAATGACCTCCCCTCAAGGCTAGTGTGACAAATGATGTCACTTTCCAGCTGTTGGGGCAGCAAACTCTGAAATCCCACTTCAACCTGAAAAAAATCCTCTCAAATTTATGATAGCTCTGAGTACATACATAAGGTAAGATAATTCTCACCAAATGATTTTGTATTTGTACTAAGCAAAACGTTTACAGATTTTCTGATCATCTCAATATTTTCTTCATGATGAAAGTAGTTCACATATCCAGTGAAACACAAAGGCTACCCTCTCTGCAAGGAAACCTTTCTACATTTAATTTACTCTCTGAACACTCCACCAGGAATACACCTGAACAGAATAAGATGAAATCCCCTTGCATGAGCTACCAGCAGAGCCCTCACCTACTTCTCCAGCAGGCAGGGGCTTCCAAGGGTAGTGCACGTGTCACACAGCTGGATGGAAAGTCACTGGGCAATTTCTCAGCCCCTCCATCACTTTCCTCAGCAGAAAGGTCAGACACCAAGCTTTGTGGGGACTGCCAGGCACCAGGACAGCGACAGGAACCAGAGTCTGATGAAATTCTGGGGCTCATCCTCAAGGGAAATGTCACTATTCCAAAAGTTCCCATGAACCAAGGTCTGTTTGTTTGTGTCTTTTTTTCATCGAGCAGAAATAAAGACACATTTTTCCTGAAGCTGCACATGCTTACCAAAACCTCAGCAGCCACTAGCTGAAGTAGTATTTTTGGTTCATTACAGCTTAACCACCAAAATGCAGTTAGTGTCTGCTGGTGCACAGGTTGGCAGTCCTGCTCCTCTTCAGCAGCTCCATAAGTCCCTTTCACACTAGCAGCACCAGGGCTGGCAGGCTCCACAGTGAAATAAGGACACAGGGTAGATGTGCAGTGTAGATGAACAGCCCAGATCTCCTGGAGCCTTGTGTTATCCTGCTTGGGGCAGCATCATCCTGGTGAGCCTGCCCAGAACTGCTGTAGGAACCCATCTGAAGTTCTTCAGGCTTCCAGTTACACAACAAGGAGGCTGGATCCACTCATTAGGAGCGCCTAGGAGTGCACAGTGCTTCACACTCCTCATGGCAGTACTGGAAGCTGCAGAGCACCTCAGGTGAGCTCTGCCAAAGCTCCTAGGCTCCATGCTAGGAGCTGCGGGACGGCTAGACTCACACTTCCTCCAAACCTAGAGCAGTGGAACAGTTTAGAACTAAGATTTTTGGGGGTCTTCCATCTCAGTCCTCTACAGGCAGCACGGAAATCCTTCAGTGCCAGATCCTAATGTTCCTAGTGATGGGAGACCTATATGGGAAGACTGTATCAAAAAGTTGCTCTGAAAGTTTGAGCTTTTCAGATGAGTAAGAAACCATTCAGAGATCTGAAGGAAGATGGCTAATGTATGTGATGGTTTTTCACATTTATCTAAGTCTAAATTTTGTACCTGTCAAACCTCAGTAAAATTCTGTTTTATCAAAACCTCCACAATCATCTCTATTAGAAATGTGCTTTATGAGTCTTTGCAGACTGATACATGCACTGACTGAACTAAGGGAGAGAATAACCTTTTACTTCACTGGCACAGTTCAAGCACTTTTCACTTCAACAAAAGACTTACGGTGTCACTTGAGAGTTTAATGGAGAAGTGACAAGGACAGGAGAATTTGTCACATGGGGTGATGAAAATTCTTAATATAAGTCTGCAAGCAGTGAAGCTTCACAGATAACCTCCTGACATTTCACAAAACTGCTTCAGATTTAACTTTATTGAAAGCTACCTGATAAAATGATCTCTCTAGTTCCATGGTTATTGATTGTGGTGACAAGAGTCAGAGGGCAAACTTCAGTGGCACACTGGGCTCCTGTTACACTTCTGGAAAGGTGGTGAAATATTAAACGTGGCATATGCAAATAGTCATGGATAATTCAAAGAAAGGTTGTGGTACAGTCACAGCATATCACTGCATTTTTTATAGAGTGCTTACGAGGTCTTAAGCGGTTCTGTTTTAAAGAGCGGATTTTCACAACCTGCTCTCCAAAACAAAGTTTCAAACCATCCACTTTCCCAAGATCTAAACCCAAAGTGCTATTTAAAAAAAGCTTCAGAATACCATTGTACACAGAATATTAATTTCAGGCTATCTGTAAAAGGAAATAGTTCCAGCAATAAAGACAGAAATTATGTTTCATAATCAGCTTTTCTCTTCAAAAAGAGACACCAGTTAAAATAACGTGGAATGTTTCTCTTTCAGCACATTGCTTTGAAATGGCCGTAATCTAAACTGACTGAGAGATTGAGTGACAAGGAATTATCAAGTAACAGACAGGAACATTAAAGTGAATAATATGTTCTTACCCAGTAGTGCTACCATCATTAACAAAACCACAACGTGTTTCACAGCCTTTCTTTTGTAAAAATAGAGGAGAATGCAGAATATTATAATTTCTAAGATCTGAAAATAAAAGAGAAGAAAGTTAGAGCTGTGAAACTATGTAATAAATGCTTCATTCAGTCTGAGATGTCACATCAATTTTTGCTGTTCTAACTGTTCAAAGGAGAATTGTTCATAAAGCACCTTCTGTTAAAACATAACTTTATTGCCAGTGAACTGAGCTATCAAACAATTGTTGTCATTTATCTTTCTGTTATAGCAAAAGTTAAACTTTGAGCATTTCTTATTTCTTTAGTTTTGCATTTTGTACTGCTATCTACATTTTGTCACTGCTAATGTTGAAAAGACTTTTTTTAATGTGACAGCAAAGGTACCCATATTTATTGCAATAATTCTTACAGAAATTCTGTTTATAATTCCAATGGAATAAAGCACTAAGCTAAAGAAAGAGCAGTCTCTACTTTTAGCTACGATATTCCTAGTGTCACTCTTCACCACGTGCAGGCTTATTTTTGCTGCACTTTTTTCCCTTCTCACCATTCCTACTAAAAACTCTGCTGAAAATTTTGTTCAAGTTTTCTGCCATATATTATTGGGAGGAAAGCATCTATTTCACATGGTAGTTCTCAAATCACAGGTACAGAATCACAGAATCACAGAATATTCTGAGTTGGAAGGGACCCACAAGGATCATCAAGTCCAACTCTTAATACTGTCTCCCTGGCGGGAATCGAACCCAGGTCTCCCACACGCCAGGTGGGGACACTTACCACTGTACTAAAGTGGATTTCAACCTGCCAGGAGCTTGCCTTGAAAAGCTCAATGGCACACGAGCAAACCACACTGCAGAACATCTGCAGCTACTGGAGCAGCTTTACCTACACCATGCATGGTCCAGTTTTCCTCCTAAATGCCAGATAGTTAAATTTACTGACTTGCTGTTAATGCATCTCTGTAGATCCTCTCAGTAGCTCCTGCCTTTTGCCACCTCAAAAGCGTGGGTATTCTCCCTCCTACCCCAAAAGGTCAGCCAAATACCCCTCTATGCCTAAAGAAAGCAGCAAGTGCAAGAGCCATAAAGCTTTTGTGAAGCCCAGAAGCCTTATGAAAACAGACATGTGGACCTCTGCACTGAGAGATGCTCAGAAGCCAGGCAGTCTTAAAGACAGCATGAACATAGAGAAGTTCCTTTGTGCATGTTGGAAAGTTATCAAATGGGGGAAACAAGACAGAAAATCAATTGTTATCGTTACTGAATCTAGTTATTGTTATTTTTTGCAAACAAAAATCCTAGAGAAACCTCTGTATCTGCTTGATTTTGTTACCAGTATTCTATTTTATGTTTTATAATGCTACTCCACTCTTAAACCAACAGTCACCACAAGGCACCACTAAACTCAAAAATACCTGGGTGTTATGTTGATGAAATTTCCAACGGACTGAACAGTTTCTAGGGACAGTTCTATAATGTAAATAACCTATGTCTCATTTGGAGGGTGACTGCAGCAGGAAGGCACTCATCAGCTATTTCCAGTTACTAAAATTCTCTTCACCATGCTTACAGCTTCCTCACTTCAGCAGCATTTAAAAATATGAACAGAGCATTATTATGCTTTAATTCAACTTTTATTTACTTTCATCCTTATCCCTTGCTCATGAAGACAACCAGAAACAACTGCATTTCAGAACTTTAAGAACACATATCTGGATTTTATACCACCTTTCTTAAAAAAATGTCAAATACGCACCACAAGATTAAAAAAACCCCAAACAACCCAACAAAATGTTGGTTGTTTGTGTGTTTGGGGTTTTTCTGGTTGATTGTTTTTTTGTTTGTTTCATTTGTTGAAGGTTTTTTGTTGTGTTTGTTTTTGGGGGTTATTTTGCTTTGGGGTTTTTTGTAAAATGTGTTAAATAAAATAAGGCATTTTGCTGTTGGTTGAAACAAACCAAAAAACATTCCTGGATTAATCCTTGTTTAATAATCTTTGCTATCTCTTGTAAAGTCCTGGTCTCATCTCTCTACAGAGTGATGTCCCTCCCCACCAGGCTTTCACCAGGATGTGAAAGCTGGGCCACCAGCTGGCAAAAAGGAGGCTTTTGCCTGAGTCTCACAATGAGTTACCTGGCCAGCCTCCCCAGTTTTATTCAACACTGCAACACTGCAATGTCTAATTCAAGAATCAAGGCAGAATATGTCTTAAGATCTGCAGAGATGTGAGTTCATCTTGGCCTCCCTGTAGAAAATTATGACAGGGTTTTGCAGGAACTTGAGAGGAGAAGTAAAGGTAAGAGAATTTGCTCTTCATGCCACTAGCAAACACATCTTAGTGCTAGAGCAGAGTGTCACATTATCAGGCTGCAGCTACAACAGCCTCTAATAGCTTCAGTTGCTATTTTGACAGTGAAAAATTGCTAACAGAATCGAAGAAAGATGTCCTGAATACATATTTCCCACTCAGAGAGGGACCCAGGCTAAGAAAGGAGTTCCAGAGCGGCCCCAGGCATTCTTTTCCATGGTACACAAGTTTGGGACTGCCACACGGGATGGTGTGCGTTTATGGGATTGGGCCATAGTACCACCTGACACAGCACTGAGAGATCTGCTTCCCCATCCACTGCAAACCTGAGCACCAGTCTGGTTGGTTGCCACAGAGTGTGGAGAAACCTATGAGACAACCCTACTGCAGGCAGCCAGCTACACTTAGATTGATTAATTTTATATCTTCTAGACAAGCCCAGCAGAAGAAGCAGCATCATCTGCCCTGTCACTTAGATTTCAAACTATGCAAAGACAATCATCAAAAAACAGCCAAGAGACTGTCGTTGGCTCAAACTCTTCCATCACAGCAGCTCTGGCATTCCCGTTTTGACCTCACTCCAATGCCCTGAGCGGCAGGTAGTGCCAAGCAGCACCAGCCTTGAGTAAGACAGGTCATCATAGCTGGCTCGGTCCATCAGCCTTCTGATAGTCTTTATCCTGTCATCAGCTCTTCTCTTGCTATAGTGTCCATAAAGCTCCACTGTGGTCTCCTCCTGTTTATAAGCAAACAAATCCACCAAGAAGACTCACTCCTGAAAGGAAACAGCCAAATAAAATCATCAAAAGGACAGAAGTGTCCCTAATGGCAGCACTTGAAGGGGTGCACAGGTCTCTGTGTGTGGCTGCTTCAGTTTCCTGGGGAAGCCCCAAGAGCAGCAATGGGGCCAGAGATGGCAGTCCCCGTGGCCAAACCTAGGGAGAGAAGGTGTTTGCTTTTCAGGACTGCTATTTAAGTTTGCTCAACTCGGTCAAGTCTCGTATACTAAGCATGATATTCAATCAATTAGTTCTCACCTAGTGCTGTCCAGCAGCCAAACGACTCTTTCATGGTTCTCTGCCACTCAACAGGTCACCTTTGATCAGACACAGGAGAATCTACGACAATTAAGTCACACTGCAAGCAGAGTACGTGTTTCACAATAGGACCTCACAGAGACAGGAGCCCTCCTGGGATGCCTCAGCTCCTGCCTATGATTGTCTCCTGAGTACTACCCAAAATAGTGCTTGCTCTCCTAGCTGTAGCTGTGGTAGTGTTAAATATGAAGTCCAGGAACAGGAAGCGTGTAGATAATATGAGCTTCATATATTCTGTTTAAAGGAATTGTAGGAACCTGACCTGTTTACAATCATCTTTTATAACTAATCTCTACTGAGGTCTCCTCAAGCCCACATTTCATCAATATTTTTTTATAATCATGATGCTTTCCATGTTTCTAGGCTTAATCAGAAGGCACCAAAACAAAACACTACTTCACACAGTAGTCTGCCTCAGCTGGTTTCCTGGCATACACAGCAGCATAAGGACCAGTGAACCAGGAGGGTCTTCCAGGTACTTTGAAAGAAAAGCAGAAGTGCTGTAAATTTGATTTTGCAGAGATTAAATATTAACAACCCAACACTTACTACATTTCTGTTTAGAGAAATTAAGAGCTTCATCTATAATTTATGTTTTCAGTAGTGCAAAAAAACCCCCCAGCCTAGGATAACAATTTTTGCTCAGACATGATTATGGTATTGCGAAGTCTCAGAGGTGACTGAAAGTTGTCTCAAGGGAACTAGAGGCTACTCTGCAGAATATGGCAGTGGAAGGCCACATGGGGATGGTTTACCACACACAGAGAACATTTTGTACCACTGGGATTTTGTATTTCTCAGCAGACCACACTCTGGGGCTACTTCTAGAAAGACTGATGGACTGCATTATACTTCTGTACTGACTCCTATATTATACGGGAAACTCTGCAACTTCTGCTGCACTTCTTTTATATCTCAGCAGCCAACCTGTGCTAGGCATTTTACAAACAATTATGAATAGCTAGTTTCCTGGCCAAAGAGGATGTTTACAGCATGGTTTGGTTGATCTTTCAACAGCACACCAGGATAATCAAGCTAGTATCTCTCAGTCTCTTGTGGAGCCTTTCAATCCTCCCTCCTTTGTCTTTGGACAGAGGAAGCTCAGCACAGATGAATCCAGGGAGCAGAAGGAACAAATAAAGCTTGATATATTGTTGAGTCAACAAGATTTGCTATGTAGTTGTTCCATCCTTCTCTATAACCCATGCTGTACATATAGAATTAGATGCTGGCTGAGGCAGGGAAAAGAGAGAAGAGGGGAAGGGGTTACCCACCAACTCCTCATAATGTCTCCTAAGAAGAATACAGCACCATCTTCACAGGCATTCCACTGTGTTCTTACAAACTTTTCCTGAAACAGCCAAAAAAGTCCTCAGAGGGGGAAATCCCTTTTCCAGCAATCTGTTGATTTCTAGAAAATGTGAATGGTGCATCACACAGAAATTTCTGGTGTCATTGGACAAGTCACTATCTCTCTACTATTTCTACACAAACGAGTGAATCAACAATTTAAAATCAGTGCCTAAAATGCCAGGCTACTTTATCATCTAAGGGTGAAACTACATGGTAGAGAGGGATATTCAGTAGAAAAAAAGGGTCCTCCAGTGAGCAGTAGTAGCTGTTCTGAACTTCTTCCTGAAGAAGACCCTTTCGCTCTGCTGATTCCATGAACTTGCTAAAGGTCTTGTGGAAGCTGGAGCTTCCCTTACTGAGTACCCCAAAACTCTTTGGCATTGCCTTCAAAAGCGTCTCCACTGCCTGATTGAAAGTGCATGTTGTGATTTATGCAGTATGAACATTAATTTCTTCCACTGAGCTGTATCATCATCTCTCAGGATCTTTTAAAATGCACAACAAATTGAAAGAGAGGATCAACATTTTTTATGGCAGCATGTAATCTGTACTTAATCAATAGTCTCATGAACAGATTTATGTGAAGCCTGCAGGTTGGCTAAAAGATTAAGGCTTTCGAACTGAGTGTCCTACTGAGAAAATCTGGGCACTAAGAATTTGAGTAAGTCAATTTACTGGAAAAAAAGTGACTGCTTCTGAAGCTCCTGTATTGCATCTCTTATATTCAGCCCGAGGAAAACATTTTCAGCTTTCCAGAGGAAAAGAGAAACAGACATTCCTCCTACTCTCTCTGGTCTTGCTCCTGATGCTAATTAGATACATCAAAGAAGTTGTACGGTATTTGAAGTTTGTATACAGATACTTTAATCAAAATGGTGTTTTTGTTTTTGAGTTATAACTCAGGTTAAAGAAGGCCACCCTTTCACAACTCAACTCGATATAAAGCTCCTTTCAGCCAGGCTTAACAACATGGGGATTAAACAGAGTGATATGAAAGGAAAAAGCATGACTAAGAGCATACACAGCCTGTTTTTTCAAAAGCACAACTCCATCACATTCCACAAAAGCCCTGTAACTTAGATGCACATACAGACAGGGTGGTGTCAATATCTATGTACGAAATACAAGCAATACCAATATTTGGGTTTTCCCTCAAGATCCCCAGACCCCCATATTTTTCCATTCTTGTTAATCCTGCATAACTGTGATTTTCCCCTGGCATTTAACTCAAAAGTCATCTTCTGGTGCTGCATGGGACTAGGATGATGACCCAGTGACTCTCTCTTCTATGAAAACCACACAATTTATCTTCAGGAGAAGTTTTTCTACCTCTCAATCATAATGCTGTAAAAGGCCCAATAACCCCAGTTTTTCTGATTTAGGGAGCAGTACGAATAAGATACTCACTGAATATACCAAAAAAGGCCAGCTCTCTAAGTTATTCTGTACTTGTCTTGCTGTCAGCACTTGAGGTACACTTGGAGCGAATGCCACCAACAAGCAGGTCCCTGTTATTGCCAGTGTTCCGCCTTTAAAGAAAAAGACACATTGTTTTGGTAATACGCTATTTGGTAATCATGGTCATTCTTCCTCTCCAGATGATTTGGAAGTAGTTTATGGAAGAAAATTTAAGTCCATTTAAGCAGATCTGTGCTTATGTAATTAGATTGCCTTGCATTTGTGGTCTTACCTGGTCTAATTTTTATTAAAGACTCAAAGAATTTTGGAAATGTCAAAAAAAAAAAGTCAGTAAAGCCTTGTGAATTAGGGTTCCAACTCAACAAAGCATAAAATCCACTTTAGTACAGTGGTAAGTGTCCCCACCTGGCGTGTGGGAGACCCAGGTTCATTTCCCGCCAGGAAGACAGTGTTAAGAGTTGGACTCGATGATCCTTGTGGGTCCCTTCCAACTCAGAATATTCTGTGATTCTGTGATTTTCAAATATTCTCAGTTCTAAAACCAAGTGTATGACAAAGAAGAATCAATCCTTTCTATTTCTCACAGGCAAAAAGTGCACCACATAAACTCAGCCTAAACTGAAAGGACGAATTGCTTACTGGTGCGATCTAGTAGGTCATTAATTAGTGTAAATAAACATAACATTCCTGAAGTCAGTGTGGCCACAAAGATCTGCACCAGCTATCAACCTACCCTGGAAATATAAGATGCAACACATAAGTTCCAGTCCAATGCTTATGTGAAGCTGCCATGAGGCCAACGTTTTGGACACTCCCTGTTGCATTTGGAGGCCTATGAACTGTTTTATAAAAAGTTGATTTGCAAAAGACTATTCAGCCACTAGGTTGCCAGGGCCCCTTTTCAAGGTTGAACTTGCATTATTGAACTTTTAATAAAAATCTGGAAATTCTGCCTTGTGGACAACCAGCTGCCAAACACAGATGTTCATTGAAGTATCAAGACAGAAGTGAACCAATCCTGAGCTCATAAACTGTATTGGATTAAGGAAGATATTAGCTAATCAATTTTTCTTTAAGTAATCCTTAAAATTCTTGGCAAACCTATAAATCAGTGCAGAATACAAGGCTCAGGAATACAAAACAAAGCACATCCGGAGGGCTTTGCTGGCACTGCTATCTTTCCTTTGGAAAAGCAGAACTGTGCTATATTTATGTGCTTGCAAAACCATCACCATATTTCCCATCATACAGCTCATTCCTATGGAATGTAACAACATTGTTAAATCCTTCTTGCGAAGTCAAACTCACAGAAATAAAATAAATCAGTGCTGAACACTAGTTCAACCAACTCACAGTGTATAAGGCCATAAGGGAAACATGATCAGTGCAGGGGATGGGGGGTGAATGTTGCAGCTGAGCTGGCAAACTTGGATTCCAAACCTAAATAAATAATATATAGTATTCCTGGAATGTTACTGAACAGGTCTCTCCAAAACATTCATGAGAACAGCTGTCCTCACTGTAGTTTGGACAATCAAGCCTAGATGCTACAAATGCACCTGCATCAGGTGTGCCATCTGAGTTGAGATGGCTTGGTGTAAAGTCCAAACCCTGAAATGTGCTTGTCTCTCACTATTACGATGTTTGAGGTGGACAGTGTTGATATGCAAAAAAATCTGGGACATAGACAAAAAGTTTGCACAGTTTTACAGTGAAGACCACATCTCCCAACAAAACACTTAACAATACGCTTATTTGTTCTTTGAAGCGATAAAATAAATACCTAAATGGAAGTTAGCACATTTAATTGAGCTTGAATTTTTGTGCAATATTTATGCAGTAAGAAAAAAATTCCTATATTTGAATGTGTAACTCAATAACATCATTGTTCTGTTAAAACTGGGTTGTACTCATAAAGAAAATTCTAATGACAACCTCAGAGTCAAAAATAGAAAATGAAAATAGATTTGAGCAGTAAGGACACATAAGGAATGAGTTACGGTTGTAAGAGCAGAGGATTTGGGAATGCAGTCTTTTCCTCATGCATTGAAGATTCCATCTCTTTTTATCACTTCTCAATTTTGAAAGTATCTGCCTTGAAACACTTGCCTGGGAAAGTGGGAGTGTGAAGGCGGGGGGCTGTGAGAGTTACAGCTTGCTAAGCATATGGCAGCACACATGTCCGTATTAGCAAATGCTTACTTACCCAATATATCAGCAGTCCTCATGGTCTTCTTTAGGAAAAAGACAGAAATAAATGCACTACCTAGAATAGAAATATAAAGATCTTTTATATATGTATTTATAATATCAAGTGCTATAGCAAATAGCTGTCCTGGGCCAAGTTTAAATATATCTCATGACTGCTGTTGTCTCACCATACCGTGATATAAACAGTCAGGGGTCCATTCCTACAACTAAGCAACGCTCAGTTTTTATAAGATTTCAAACGTATCCAGCAGGCTCTTATGTGGTTGAAAAGATGCAATAGCCTTCCATCTCCCACGCAGACACTGCTTAAAAACTGCTCTGATTCAGTCATATGTGGAAATGTCAGGAAAACTGGGCACTAATGAGCTTTATCATTTCACTCCCCATTTTGCTACCAACTCACTAAAGGGACTTGCTCAAGGCAAATTACATCATAGAGCAATAAAATTCTGCCCCTTTATAGGCTTACAAGTAAAATAACAGCAGCATAAGCAAGAGGAAGAAAGGCACCCCAAAACCACAGTATTTAATATGAACTAAGAGAATGGTCATGGTATCTGGAAACACACAGATAGAAAACTCTAAGGGAGCACTGCCCATAGTCTTCAAGCATGACTTGTACTGAGGAAGGAGAAAAATGGAAGTGAGCCCTAGAAATTGTCTCCTGTTTCCTGGAAAACTCTCTTGTTCAGCTTGTTCAGCTCTTGTGCTTGTCCTCTGCCAGCTCCCAGTCCTGCCCCTTCAGAATGGGAAGCAATGGGCAAGTGGGCAGCAGCAGTGGTTGGGCCAGGATTTCTAGTGAGCAGCTCGGTGGACATGTGCTCCTCAGAAGGGGTCTGAACTTAAAATATTGGCCACTTGGGAGAGGTGGCTCTATTCCAGCACACAACGTTAGAACATCTACCTCTAAAAAGAAGCAAAAGAGGCTGGATAGCTCCCATATGAAAGAGCTGAGGAAAGTCCTTTGTGAGAGGTACATTGGTAATGTCAGATTCATTTAGAAACCACAAAGAACATCTCTACCAAGGAGAGACAGCGAAGGCACACATTGAATCTAAGTTATGGGATGCTGTTTCAAGAGCTCTGTTCCTGCCCACAACATAAAATTATTGTTTCATGCTTGAAACAACAGTTCAACCTTTTAGCAACTATCTTTGCAACATTATCTCGGTTGTTCTGATGGAAAATGTAATTTGTGGTTAGCTAGTAAATACACTCTAGATAAATCTAGAGAAGTATACCAAGACACAAACAGAGAACTGAAGTTCAGCATCATGTCTGTGTTATCTAGTCAGCAGAAAATCAGACATAGCAGAAGTCAGAAAGTTAAAATGTATCAAGGGTAATGGAGATCTCTGCAAATGAACAAGTGGAATAAAAGAATCTTCATCAGAAAATGTCTTGCTGAAAGTAAGCTGCTTGACATGGTTTTCTTTATTCAATGTTTCAGTGACAACTTTGCTGAAGTGAAGACACTGGCGGTATCCAGGCAACGCTGGTAAAAGCAGAGTTACCTAGGTTTAGAAAAAAAGAGAGGACAAAAACCAGGAAAGGAGCAGCATTATCCAAGATAGAGAAATAATTAATTCCTGCACTATCTCTCTGCTCTCCTAGCCATCCCAAATGCTGCCTCTGCCCACCCACCTAGGCAGTCACTGTCACACCAAAGACCTGTTCCTTAAAGAACTGATACCTCAGCGATGGGGTTTTTTTTGAGTACCCTGTTGTCTGGGCTCTGCATTCAGCAAAGGTCTAGTAATGCAATCTAGGGTTCCATCTCACTGTTGGCATCCAACTCGGGGTGAGATGAGTTGTGCTCAAAATTTCAGAGCTCAATTCTCTGGAGATGACTAATGGTGGTTTGGGGAGATCACAACTTCTGAGGCTGGCAGTGGGCACAAGGAGGTACTGCAATGCAGCCAGAAATGAAACTTGTCACTCAACCTGTCATCTGCTTTAATAATGCATTCAAATGCAGCCAGCTCTTTCTCCAGAGATAGCTGGTAATGCACCAACAATCATGAGCTTAGCAGAATGTATGAATAATTAATGCTTTTTGTGAAGTAGAGTAATATGTAGGAGTCTAAAAATAGGAGAGGTTTTAAGAACATATACAGTCGTATCTTGGATATTCGCGCTTCCAGATTCGCGTATTCACCATTTCCCTGGGCTCACATGTTTGCATTTTTTCCCTCACAAATAGTATTCATGGATTGGGTGATTCATGGAACCCCCAGGAGACCTAGAATCTGCAAATTTCAAGGTATGACTGTATTAGGCCATCTTGGAACAGAGATAAAACTGAAGCAGGAGAGGAGGTGAAACACCAAGGTGAGGAGAATGAGACTTTGTATTCTTCAATTTTCAAGGTACATATGGACCAGGTTAAGGCAAAGAAACCAAGAGCTGATTGTCTTAATGGAGGTGGGCTGGGAAGAGGGATATGAAGGGAGCCTGTGAGATCCAGGAATGCAGGTTAGTGTTTGCTAGTTTTCTCTTCTTTTGGGTTTGCAGCTTTCCCTGGCTGGCAAGACACACAGCAGACAATGAAGTGTATCCCAAGAGCCCAGTGAGAAATGCCTCCCCAACAGCTGCTCTGCTCCTTTTCCTCAACTGTTGTGGGCTCCAACTCACAGCCTCAGGTGCATTCAGTTGCTTAAGACATTAACCCCTCCATAAAAAGTAGTTTAAGGCAATATGCTAAATGGCCATCACGTACTCCCTTCCACCTCGTCTCTGTTGGGTGGCCTCCAAGCTGATCCTGTTGTGACCAGGAGGTTGGGTTAGGTACTTTCTGAGGTCTCCTCTAACCTGAATTATCCTAGGACCCTTGAACTCTTGGCAGAAGAGTAAGTGGGCATCCAGAGGCTATGACTAAACCTACCAGCTATACAAATTTAAGCCCTTACAGTATCACTAATTCAGTTCCTAAATGCAGCCCTGCTGAAACTCCCCAGATTCTCCACTCCTTTCCACCAATCCCTCAGATGAGATGCCTCACATCTTCCCACCTTTCCTCCCCACTACCAGCGATGTTATACCCCCACCCTTTACTCCTAGCCCACTTCCTCTTCACCTTGATTTCATCCTCTCACCACAGCATGAATCTAACTGCCTACTACCCAGACTTAATTATCCTTTTCCCATGCCAGGGTTCTCTTGTTCTCCTTCCATCACTGAAACTGTGTGCCTTCTTGTCCTCCTCCAACATTATACTGATGTGGGAAATAAACATTTGCTCTACTCTGTGAGCGAATAGACCAAGGAACTTAGGCAACTGCTTTGCTGGAAAGTACTAAGATGTCGTTGCAACTGGCTTTTTATTTACCTCTTTGAAAAAAAATGATTGAGATCGCTGTCAGAGGGAGAATTAGTGTCTTTTTGTGATTTTTATTTTGATTTTTTTTTATTGGTCAGCAGTAGAATACAACCATACAGAAATGCAAGAAAAAACTGTGTCAAAGAGTAAGCTTGCAACATCTCAGCAACAAAATAAACATTTTATCATTNCCTTGTGGGTCCCTTCCAACTCATAATATTTTGTGAATCTGTGAATATGGACAAGTCTATGTCAACTTTTAAGTCATCAAAGCAAAGACTTCATCCCTGGTCATCTGAGAAGATTTATGTATTTTTGGGTGAATCAGAACTGTTTTAAACTTTTAAACTAATTATTAAGGTAAAAGTTTAAAAAATAGACACACATTCAACTCCTATTCCCACTGAGAATGGGAGTTCATTTTGCTAGATCAAGAGAAGGTTAGAAAATCTGGGAGATGATCTGCTAAGGATCAAACATTACAGAACCAACAGATCCTAATGTAATCCTTGAGTTTATTTAATTCTTTGATTGCATGCTTATATTAATATCCGTAGTTTAAGAAGTAAAGAGGTCCTGTAAAATACTTGTGTTGAAATGCTTGTGTCTATGTGACAGACTCTTTTGAATGCTCATGAAACTAAAATGGAAAATATTACTTGATACTACATCAAAATCATGATAAATAAAAAATGTTGGGTGGGAAATGGGAAAAAAATTGTTCAGGAGCTTAATTTTTATGTTGAAACAACTTCTTTTCATACATCAGCATAATCCAAACTGCTATACATTCATTATTTAATGAATATATATTTACTGTACACTGAATATATTCACATTATTGAATGAACATATATTCACTGCAGCATGTGAATTTCAATTTAAATTGAAAAAATGATAAAAAATTTTGAGTTTCTTCATGATGTGCAACTAAATGCCTCAAGGGAAGTCTGTAATGGTGCTACACATAGCTCAGTCAGATGCTCATTCTCTTAGGAGAGTGATTGTTCACAATTATCTCCGTATGTATGTTTTCTCCAGCACAAATAGAAATAAAGAGCAGTGTGATGTGTGAGTTCTGCCACTAGCAGACAATGAATGGTTAGAATCCAGCTCACCAAATAATTCATCTGCCTCCTAGATGTGAAAGCTGCAGTTAGCATTGCTCCCTGTTTGTTTCTTTAAGAAAGGGGTAATACACGACAGGAAAAATTAAAGATAGAGAATATATACTGATTCATAGTGTGTATTTTCTGTATTTTGTCCAATCCAGCTGAAAAAAACTCAGAAGAAAGAATGTCCACCATTTATTTTTCCTACCCAAAACTATTTTGCAAAAAAAAAAAAAAAATAAAAAAAAATTCACACCTAAGGTGTTTTCCAGTTACTCAGGGTATTTTTGAATTTAATCTTTTTACCTCTCTTTTTATTGTCAAGTCTTACACAAGTCTTTCACAACTGTTCATAACTTCAAATATTAGTATATCCTTCCCTTTCCTCTTTTTGATTCTTAGATGAGCTTTATGTACTATTTAAAAAAGATTATTGCTCTCCTCAAAAGTATATAGAGTGCCTGTACTACTTCTGCCTTCTCCAATAGTTTAAAAAAAACCCCCAAACCAGCACAAAATTGGATATTTGCCTCCAATCTTCATTTTGTTAAGCATAACTGATTCAGTCAGGTAAAGCCACGTAGAACCCTCCATTCAGGAGAATACTTTTGTACTCATTTCACGGTGGTCTGGATGAAATACCAAAGGAGGAGTATTAGTCATTATTCACAGACCATTGCACCTCTCCCAGTTTGTACAACAAGCATCTCACTTTGAGACTAAGCATGTACTCTTTTATGCCACTCAAGGGTCTGCTTCCATCTAATCAAGCAGCTTAAGTTCACCCAGTTGATTTTGCCCTGAGTCTTTTGAGCAGTGCTCAAGTTATGGAGATGCAGTTGCCACTAACCTTTCAAGGTGTCACCTAAAAATATGCTTTATACAAACAGACCCTAAGTCTATCTTCCAAGCTGAAGAGAATCAGGACCATCCAAGTACAGTAAAACTTTGAGATGCTTCAATCTGTCCTCAAACTCAGGATATTGTAGTCCACCACACAGATAGGAAGATGTGGAACGATGATGAGGTAGGTAGTACATTTGATTGCTGTAGCTCAGATGAGTAAGAGGTTAAAGGGGCAGAGAATTAGGACCAAGTCTTCCTTGGGCAAGTACCAGTATTTCCACGGGAGATACAGAGACTGTACACTAGGAAGAGGGGCAAGAAAAATTGCTGAATCTATGAGGTTGCTGGTCAAGAGAGGAATATGGTTTAGCTTAAGCACAAAGCAAACAGATTGTAAAAAAGTGCCCAAGCATTTTATTAAGCTCATTCAGAAGGAAAAAGACCTGGTTTGAAGAAAGGAGCTGTGTTCACAGCCTTAGATCAGGTTAAAATATCTTTCTCCCACTCAGAGGTCTACTGAGGGGGACAGAAGCACCACAGAACCACAGATAATTCCTAATGCCTATGTACAAAGCATGAAGACAGACATGTTCATGTTCACTCTGCAGGCACTGGCAGATAAATCACAGCTGGTTTTGAGTTAGCACCACCTCCAAAGTGGAGTCTGCATATAAACAATTCATGCCTGGCAATCTCCCTGCCCTGAGACCATTGGCATAAAACCTCCATCTTATTTGTAGTGGTTTGACCCTGGCTGGATGCCAGAGACTCACCTGCATTTGCTGTTACATCTTCTCACTGCTCTTCTCCAGCAGCCATGATCGTCTTCCTTCCCCTAACATTTTTCCCTTCTTAAATATGTTATTACAGAGGCATCTCTATCTGTCCTGATTGGCCTGGCCTTGGCCAGCGGCAGGTCCAGCCAGGAGCTGGCTGGCATTAGCTCTGCCAGCTATGAGGGAGGCTTCCAGCAACTTCTGGAAGAAAAGCCTCACCCATAGCCCTCTCTGCTACCAGAAACCCAGCCATGGAAAAACCCAGTACATATTCTATCTACATCTACAGCTTACTGTCTTGCTCAAGGGGAGGGCAGGATTTCGAAGAAAACCAATCTGCTGGCCTACTGTGGGTCAATTAGGGGTAGATAGGTAGAAGGATCTAAGTATGAAGAGGATGAATGCTCTGTGTAAGAGAAGATTAACTTAGAGAATACATGTATGCATAGCTGGAGTTAAACAGAGAGCTAGCTCTGCCCAAGACACCTGAGAACAAATTCACCACATCTAGTTTACATAGTGGATATTAATGCTGCACTGAATACACAGAAAGGTATTACAGAATGTCTATGCATAACCTCTTGATGGCTGAACATGTAACATTTCTAAAATGATTAAATATTAGTACTGGAAAAGGGGTGGACAAAACATTTTTCCCCTAATACCAATATCCTGATTTAAAAAACCACAAAAACATTTCAAATATCAGTGGAATTGCTCAAAAGAGAGACCTTTAAGGTGAGCTTAATTCTGGAACTGGATTATAGGCCATACACACTGCAGAGAGAAGGAAGAACCCTGAAAATCCTTTTTTGCATCTTCTAGGTGAGCACAAAGAAAGTATGTATTTTAAGGAGTACTTTGGTGACTGTTTCCCAGACATCATTAGCAACAGAGTTCTCAGAATTCCAAGATCTTGGGCCACAAATATGTTACTTTACAGTGAGTGGGAGAAATTCACTTCTACAAGAGTATCTAGGAGTCTTCCTTAAGTACCATCCATGTTATCAGTTTTCAAAGCCTAAATTTTCTCACCCCACAGCTATATACAAGGAGCATATAAAAATGCAAAGGGATCTCAGCAATGTCAGTCTAAGTGAGTTAAGTGTAAAAAGCTCTCTACAGAACGATGAAGACTGCAGAAGAAATTATCTCCAATGCCACTGGCCTCTCCCACCCCCAACCCCCACCTCCAACTTATTTCTGTAGACAGAAGCAAGATGACAAGCTAAAAACCACTGCAACCTAAAATTACCCGAGCTACATGTAAAATATGCTTTTTACTTTTTAAGTATAGAAAGTTTCTTAATGATCACATCAAACATATATTACTCCTCCACTTTTAAACTAAAATCTACTAATTTCTCCTCTTGAAGAAAACAACTGCTGTCTTCTCACACTATTTAAAACCCTGAACAGATGTAGAGCTTGCATCATTGAAACCACACAGAGAAATACTTCCACTGTGTATGAATTAAAATATAGTCTTTGTAGCTTAATTCTAAGAAAACATATTAAAATCTATTGGTGCCATGCCAATTCATGGTCTGTGGTGCTGGATTCTTTTTAAAAGCAGTCATCGGAAGCATCCAGCTCAATAGAATGAGGCACAAATTTTCACTATTTAATTGATACCGGGTTAAGTGCAAAATTCAGTTGGATGCAGTTAAATGTGGTAGCAGAGCATAATAGATGTTGGCTCCATCTATTTTAAGATGCTTCCCATCTCAGAAGTCTGGAGATATACATTGGGTACAGCTCAAATCCATTCTGGGAAGAGACTCCAGTCTGCCTTATCCTCCTCCAAACCCCTGGTTTCCAAGCAAAGGAAACTTTCCAGCAGACCCAGAGTGTGGAGGTCTGCAAAGAATCCCCTAGATGACTGGATATACTGAAAAGCACAGTTCTTCTCAGCACACCATACATACAACATTCCCAATGTCAGTGAGAGTCAGCTTTTACCATTTGCAATGTGTTGACACTGGATTTGGAAAAAAATGATTCCCAGAAGGTTGGACTTAATGTTCAGATATACATTTGGATTTTGTTACCAAGTACATACTAAATTTCTCCATTAAAAAAATTAACTTATGAAAGACACATTCAACAATACCATAAAACAACTGCCAGATTCTGCAAATTCCACCCTCCACCTAAAAGAGGTCACAAGTTAATGAGAAAAATATTTCTTGATCTTTTAAATTGGAAGACCTGATGCCTACACTACCCTTTGCTCAGTTGTTAGCAGATGACGCATGTGTGTCTTGGTCAGTTTGTCATCGCCATAAACAATGAACTCTTCTAAAATTAAAAGGATATTGTCTCTCTGGGTTTTATTTCAGAAGACAGAAAAGTATCTTGGGGTAGGAAGTGTTACTGGGAAGTTATCACTATAATTGGCTGTCTATATGATTTCAACTTTCCCTTCCTTAAGGGAATCTTTGCTAGACTAAATAAAATTTCAGATATCTCTATTGTTTGGGCTATGAAATGGATACTATCAGCTGATGTATGGGAATGGAATATAAGACCATTAAAGTGTTTTCTGGGGTCTTACAGGGCAAGCATTTTGGGTCAACTAAAAAAAAAGTGGATGAGAATTTTGTTAAGACAACAGTTAGGAAAACAGTTTCTATGTATTTGTTATAAGGGGAAATGAAGAAAGGAGGAATCATCAGACGGAACGTTCCTTCACATTTTTCAAAAATAAAGAAGGTGGCATTTACTCAGATAAAAATAAACTCTAAATGTGGCCTCTTCTTTGTAGCTCTTTAATAACTGAGAGGATTTTTTTCCCTTCTCACTGCTTTTCACTACTTCTTTCTGGTTTTCTGTACTTCAATTTCTATTTAGTTTGAGTAACAAATTAAGATTGTTCAATATCCCTTTATGTTCAGAGACATGTAGAAATGTCTACAATTGTTAAAGAAGTAACTACTGCCACCAAAATCACACTAGGATATGTCACATTATTTTACATTTTCATCTCAGGTAATATCTCATTCCTTTCTTTGAGATATCTTTCCTACTATGGTGAACTAACATGGCTTTATATATAACCCTCTGCAATAGTTTAACATCAAACGTTGCAGTAAATTGCCTGCAGTTTCCTCCCCCCGTTATCTCTTTTGCTAAATTGCACTCACATATGGTTAGTTGCCTCCTTCCACTACAGCCAGGCAGTCCACTGGGAAGATAATTCATCTCGAGGGAATTCAATCCATCATCAGCAAGTTTGCAGATGATACTAAGCTGGGGGCGAATGTTGAACTGCCGGAGGGTAGGAAGGCCCTCCAGAGGGACCTTGACAGGCTGGAGAGATGGGCAGGCTCCAACAGTATGAGGTTTAACAAGACTAAGTGCCGGGTTCTTCACTTCGGCCATAACAACCCCATGCACCGCTACCGGCTGGGGGAGGAGTGGCTCGAGACTAGTGAAGTGGAGAGAGACTTAGGTGTACTGATTGATAGGAAACTCAATATGAGCCAGCAGTGTGCCCAGGTGGCTAAGAAGGCCAATGGCATCCTGGCCTGCATCAGGAACAGTGTGGTCAGTCGGTCCAGGGAGGTTGTCCTTCCCCTGTACACAGCGCTGGTCAGACCTCATCTTGAGTACTGTGTGCAGTTCTGGGCTCCCCAGTTTAAGAGGGATGTTGAGCTGCTTGAGAGGGTCCAGAGAAGGGCAACGAGGATGGTGAAGGGACTGGAGGGCAGGCCCTATGAGGAGCGACTACAGGAACTGGGACTGTTCAGTCTGGAGAAGAGGAGGCTCAGAGGGGACCTCATTGCTGTTTACAGCTACCTGCGGGGAGGTTGCAGCCAGATGGGTGTAGACCTCTTCTTCCAGGCTGACGACACCAGAACGAGAGGGCACAGCCTCAAGCTACGCCAGGGGAGGTTTAATCTTAATGTTAGGAAGCGGTTTTTCACAGAGAGAGTGATTGCATATTGGAATGGGCTGCCCAGGGAGGTGGTGGAGTTGCCATCCCTGGAGGTGTTTAAGAGAAGACTGGACGAGGAGCTTAGTGACATGGTCTAGCTGGGGGGTGTAGGGCTGGATGACCCTGGACCCCTTCCGGCTCGGAGTGGCCTGCTAGACTGTGAGGGATCTAGGCTGGTGTTATGTTCTGGGATGTGCTCTCGGTCTCTGTATGGGTGTTAGATGTTGAGTTGGACTAGATGATCCTTGTGGGTCCCTTCCAGCTCATAATATTCTGTGATTCTGTGATTCTGTGATTCTTCTAACTTCCCATGCAGAATCCCCCACTGCAATGTCACTTCCAAGCATGAAACTAGTAGCTAGAGATAGACCATGAAATGTTAGCACTTGCCAATGAGTTCCAGCATATGCAGAACTCTTGAGACATCTTGAGACCTGGATATTTCAGTTGGGGATGTGAAGTGACTAGGTTAAGGGATGCAATCCTGTATTCCTGTTTTCACATCCTCTGTACAATACTGCCGTGTCCATTCTGCTTTGCATTATCACAACAGGGTAACATACAGTAATCCCCCGAATTTTGTGGTGGTGAGTTCCAGAAAGCTCCTTCATAAGGTGATTTCTGCGAAGTAGCAGAAAATACACAAGGAAATGAAGCCCTGCCCACTGCCTCGCTCCCTCAGCCCTGGTGAGTGCAGGGGTGCCTTTGTTGCCATGCTGGGGCGTGCCGAGCAGTGGGATCACTGTCCCACACTGTGGGGCTGCTGTGGTCGGTACAGGGTTTGCTGCCCCCTGCTGCGTTGCTGCCAAGGCCACAATGGGGTTCGCTGCCCCCTGCCGCGGTGCCACCGTGGCCGGTACAGGGTTCACCCCCCCCCGCCACCGCCATCTCCCCCCACTAAATGGCCACCCTGAGGGCCCTTACAATGGCTTTATAATAAACCATTGAGATAGTGTGTATAAAGCTTCCACACTACTTTATCAGTCTTTACAACACTCTCATAAGGGAGGAACTCAGGCTGGCCCCCAAGCGACCAGCACCTGCCAGCAGCGGCACCCTGACCTGCAGGGCAGGCTGGTCCCACCCACTGGCACGGCAGAGGCACACACTGAGCATGTGTGAATGTCTGGTGCTCATGTGACCCTGAAAAAACTCATGAATGACCAAGGAAGGCCAAAGACGTCTTCATGGGGAAAAAAAAGCATGATGTATGGAAGTCACGAAACTTAAGCCGTGAAGTACTGAGGGATTACTGTATTTTAAAATGTATGTTACTTTATCAAAGAAACAGGCATCTCCCACCAGTCTCAATAACTTAATTACAAAAAACTCAAATTAAGTAAAGAGTAAGATCATACCACATCACTTCTCTTAAAGTCCAATTAATCTGTACAGTTGTACATGAAGGAACAAGTGAACAGGCTTAATAATGTCCATAAATATACTAAACATTTAGGGATATTTCTAGGCTGTTTTTGTCATACTCTGCAGAGAGTCAAGCAAGTTTGCCCACGTTAACAGAATCATGGTGGTGGGCAGGGGACAGGGACCATAAACCGCTTGGTGTGTTGGTTACACAGAAAACATGCAGACATTCAGGATCAGACCACAGCTCTGTGCGCTCAGCAGGATGTCAGCCTCCCTTTTTGGGGAGCTTGCAGAGCTGGCAACAGCGGTAGAGCACTGGGTGGCCAACTGGCAGGAACTAGCAGAACACAGAGAGACAGAAAAGAAAAAAACTATGGAAAAAGAAATATATTAGAAAAGACTCTGAGTTAAGTAGGCAGGTTTTGTTTAACTGTCAGCTCATGTGATTATATGAATAATTTCTTTTCAAACCACAACATTACCATTTTCCTCTTGTGTCCCTACTGAAGTTGCTACAGTTTTATTCTGCTAGTAATAAGCAAGCATTTGATTAAAGCATGCACCCAAGCAAGAAATGGCAAACTGTCTCACCTATGACAGACATACATCCCAGTGGAGCGACAAGAGCAATGGGGGCAAATCCATAGGCTGTGAAATTGCCCACCTCTCCAAGCGCCAGGAGGGTAATCCCACACCACCATAGCTTGCTCGTGTAGCAGGGTTTCAGCTCTTTTTGGCAAGCCAGTCGGAGATGAGCGCATTTCTAGAAAATTAATTATTAGGAATAGGCATGAATAGAAAGACTTCCATTGTGTTCCTATGTCTGACAGAAGAAGAATAATTAAGGGGGCTGTCAACTTCAAATTCCAGGTGCATTGAAGTTTTCTTTTTAAGCCTGACTTTCAACTCATTGTTGCAAATCTTCGTGTTAACTCAGTGCTACTTCAGATGTGTACTTTCTTAGCTGTGGTAGAAATGGCAGAAAAATTAGGCCTGTGAATAAACCTGAAAAATACAAAGTAAATACAAGCTAGTGCTTATGAGCTATCACTGCACACATCTGTTCTTGTCTCAAAGCAAATACCCAGGAGTTGTGCTCTGAATCTGGAAAAATTCAAAGGCAGGAGATGGGGCAGAGTCAGAACTGTGGCAACAAACCGGGAGATGGGGAACGGACAACATGGTGCTCCTGCCCATGAAACATATCCTGAGGAGCCAGAAATATCATTTCAGTATGAAAAAGGCAGCACGTAATCATATATTCTCTAGGGAAGACTCTAAAAAAATTAGATAAAATTGAACATTTAGCTACAATCTCCTGTTTGACCTTAGAAGAAGATTGTATGTAAAATACTATTTTCTGAAGGAAAACCAGCTATACCTGTGACAACAGGTATAACATATACCCAGGTAAAACTTCATCAGCACTTCCTGTTACATGAAGAAGGTATCACTGACTCAGGCTGTAATTGTTTTCTCTCTGGCTATACAGCAAGAACCTGTATAAAACAAGGTAGTAATTTGTCTTTGATCACACTGATCTTCTGAAACAGAGTCCAGCCAGTCTCCATCAGGAAGGTGTCATAATTGGGAATGATGCAATGTTAATCACTTAGTTCTGCAGAATATAATTTCCTTTCTCAAATTACTCTCCAACCTCTCTACGCATGGAAATCAAATAATACAGTTATTACAGTATAAATGGCAGTAAAATAAATGCTTTTCTCTATCACTTGATATTTGATTTTAGAAGTGTCCTTGAAGAGCCCTGGAGAGGTTGTGAAGAATTTTCCTTATACTTCCTTTATACTTTGTAGGCTACTTTACAGAGTACGTGCCAAACAGTAACATCTGTGACACTTCATATTTTCAGTCATTCCTCTTGTTGAGAGGATGCAGGACATTATTGCAGCTTCAGGCTGTGGAACATACTCAGGGGATGAAATCCTATGAAGGAGTTTAGCCCTCCAAGGAGAAAAGAAGCACAAGGAAATCAAAATTCCTTGAGGCACAGGAAGTTATTCACAGTAACTTCCAGCATTTTGCATGTTCCACTTTTATAAACACAGAAAAAAAAAAGCAATGAAGGTAAACATGAAATGAATAATAAATAATATTCAAATCAAGAATGCAAGTTTCTGCTGAAAACCAAATAGGACACGTTCTTTCTTAGCTGAATCCTGAGCTGTTTCCTCCCCAGATTCTTGAAGGATTAACTCTTGGAAGCACAGTGCAATTGAAAAGATGTGCAGTGAACACAGGAAGGTGAGCTCAGCAACTCCCTTACAGCCTTCTTTCTTCAGATGTCTGCCTTCTTTGCACAGTAATGTGTGTGAATGGTATCTGAGTGGATGCTGTTTATAATCCAGCTGAAATACATTGCAAATGATGAGCTTTTCTTTAGCTGACAACCTGCCAGAGGGAAGAGGGGAAGGATAATGGACTGCATAATGGGAAAGGGGGAAAGCAAAAGACGTTTGACTTGTCCTTTTAATATCAGTATAAAAATAAACATTGAGATCTAGGGAAAGTCATTATTCATATTTAGAAGCTTTTTGTTTCATCCTTTAGAGAAAATACAAGAAATAGCTTTATGTGAGACATATACAACTTCTGAAATACAAGCTAGCAAAAATACTTTCTCTGGACAACTTACATGACAATATTTTCTGTGCTTTAAGAACTGTTAAAGGGCCTAAAAATACAATGATACAGATTTTGGTTAATTTTAAAACTTTTTATTGAGTATGTATTCTAATTATTAAAACAGAAAGGATTTCATAAACGTCATCCTATCCTTTACCATATCTGTAAAGGCAGAACCTCCTATTATTTTTATTATTTGAATAATATTTGCTCAGACTATTTTATCCTGATTGCAGAAGGAAAATTATCTTGGTCAAAGTTGTTTTGGGGCCCAATATTGCAAAAAACTTTGTCGTTAAGCAGTTAATTACATTGATCTCTTCATTAAGCAGCACATAATTCCTCATGGTCAATTCAATTTCAGATTTGGACACTCTGAGATGGGTTCAGTGGGATCACAAATGAGTCACAGCTGGTATTTCCTTATGGCACCTTACAAGAAGGAGCACAAGTAATGAATTTTTATTCTGTTCCTGTGTGAGAATGACAGCCCAAAACAGGTTCAGAGCTCCCAACAGCTCCCAACAACTACAGCAGAGCACTGTTAAATTGTACTTAAAGAGAGAGAATATTTATTAAATGCAAAAAAAATGTATTTTGAACTCCATCAAAACCAAACTGAAATGTAAGTTACTTGCTAAATATAAACAACTCTGAATAAAGAGAAACAATTTCATACCTGTATACTCAAAGAGACACTAATCAGGATATTTGAAGCAGCAGCAAGTAAAACTCCCAACAGCTGAGTCTGCAAGATCACAAGACAAAGAAATAAAAAAAAACTTACTAGTTTAAGAAGAACAATATAATGGTGGTTTTCTGATAGCACATTGTAACTTAATAAAAATCAAGTTATTGCAATTTTCAGTCACTGAGTTCACACTACACTGAGTAAAGTGATAAAAAATACCTCTGGACAGTTGACTAGGTCCTAAGTAGTAAACAAGTGGGCATAGAAAAGGTATCTCAGTGCAGGAAGTGGTTTTGCTGTCCATCAGTAGGACACTTTCTTAACTCTCATGAAAGAAAAAATTAGGCTGGTCTCAGTTGAAAATTTCACATAGGGGTTCTTTTTTTATTTTTTAGGAAAAAAAGAACTTATTTTGTTACATAGCTCAGAAAGAAAATCATCAGTAATCAGACCATCCCTATGGGAACACTATCTTCCATGTTAACATATCTGCTATTTGACAGGGCAGCCAGGAACATAGGTCTCCTTGCAGTTTCTTTTATGTATTTTGTTATTTCATGAAAAAATTTCCTAATCAGACTGTCTAATTTTCAGTAAGATTTGAAAACCTTCTATTAAGCTCATAAATTAAAAACATTCAGGTAAGACTCATTATTTTGGGAAGCAGCCAACTAAAGACACCATTTCAGCAAGGTATAATAACAGATACATGACAGAGCTCCTGGTCTGCTTTCAAAATGTCACAAAACTTTGCAAGACAGTGCAACGGTATCCAAGACCCATTCAAGGTTACTGTTACAGTGCAGTGAGGAGCCCCATTATCTTGTAGAGAAGACAAAATTACAATCAGGTTTTATACAGGAGGTAATGGTAACGTATAACTCAGTATAACTACTGCTCACAAGCCATAAAGCAGCATCCAGCTCTGTCTCGCAGCACTGACTTTCATGACTCTTATCCAAGAAGGTCCCTGGGCTGCTATGAATAGGCAGTGCCTACCAGCCACAGAAACCATTGCCTCTCAACATTTATAAAGAGCAACATGTAGTCCAGAAAACACTTGGAGGAAGGATTGTTGCTGTGGCTAGGTAGTTCCCAGACTGAAAAAAAGGCATCTCCAAAAGTGTGAAGAAACAATAGCCTTATTACAAATCAATTACAATATTCTTATTTAAGAGATACAGTGGATTCCAACCATTTCCAGCCCATATGTTTCTGCAGTGGCTTAGACTTGCAAGGAGAAGCAGACAAGAGAACTGCTCTGAGATGCTTGGTTGACTGACAGGTGTCACCAAGACATGACTTATGGGTACAAGGGGATGCAGAGAGGAGAATGCATGAGGCTAGAGAGTTTCCTCTGCTAAGTATTACAATATCAGTGCTACAGCCTCTGTGCAAGAATCATTCAGTGAGAAAGAAGTACTACTCACGAGTTTAGCCCATACCATCTGATGCAAGGCCACTGGAGGTCCTTCCCGTCTTGCATCATTTCCCCCTACCTCAGTAAGCTTTAGTGGACATTCCAACAGCATGTCCTGGGCTTGCTCTCACACCAGTGTATTTTCCATGCTCTGGAAATCCACCTCACTAGATCCAATGGGGAGTGTGTGACAAGACATCACAGCGCACCTCAGCACAGATGTCTTTGCGGAGATCAAGCACTGTTACAGGGACACAAGCAGCCTTGCAGCCTCCTTCCACAGTGGGGAAATGCTGTGACATGGATACCACCCCGAGTCTCATCAGAGCAGAGGGAATGGGATTTCCTTCCTTTAGCCTTAGTCTAGCATCAAAATCTGAGCATTGCTTGGTCTTGTTTCATCCTGCACACATGACACCTTCAAAAAACAGCAGTTAAATAGAAATTGTTGTCTTGCTCCCAGAGTTCTTGTTCTTTTTAAATGACAACATGCTCTCTTGGAGGAGGAGGCAGAGAAGTGGCCTTGTCAGCCTCATCATGAAGTGTTTAAGAAAAAGGAGACAGTAGGGAATAGAAAACAGAAACTGCCACCTCATTTCCCCCATCAGTTTATTGCTTTCACGTCGGTAAATGTAATACAAACCCTCTACTCCCATCAGAGAGCTCAGTCTCTCTTTTCATTCCAGCAGCTGATCCTATCCTTATGGCTGCATCTCTGCACAACCCCTTGCAGCTCCCTCCTAGTTTTCAGCTGAGGGTCACAAACGCTACATACGGACTCAGGAGGCAGCCAGCATCCCAGCGAGGAAACAGTTGATTTTGAGCCATCCAGGTCTGGAGGTAAAACTTGCAGGCAGCTGGTGAGCAGAGGACGAGGCTATGTGTTCTTTTTGTCATCCAAAAAAATTTGTGAAATTAGATCCATGTATGGATACTGATGATGTCCTGAGTGTGTGCCTCCAGAGGCTGTGAATCAAATGCCCCTTTGCTTTACATACTGCATGGTCTGGGTCTCCAGCAGTAAGTTTCCCAATGCCCTGAATCATGAGTGTCCTCCCCAGAATAGCAATTGTGTTTATTCTATGGTGATTTCTTTGCCAGGTACCTGTAAGCTTGGCTCAGTTATTCCTGTGGGACACATAAGATTTTTAACATAATGACCAGCCTGTGTCTGAGGAACCATCTCATGACAGTCAGTTCTCTTCTTAGAGAATCAGAGAATCACAGAACGGTTTGGGTCGGAAGGGACCTCAAATATCATTTAATTCCAACACCCCTGTCATAGGCAGAGACACCTTCCACTACATCAGATTGCTCAAAGCTCCATCCAAACTGTCCTCAAACACTTTCAGGGATGGTGATTCACAATTTCTCTGGGCAAGCTGTTGCAGTGGCTCATGACCTTCATTGTGACATGCTACTTTCGTATATCTAGGTTACATTTACCCTCTTTTAGTTCTAAATCATTACTCTGTGACACTTCCTTGTGCCTAACTTAAGCAACCTTCTGCTCTGCACACAAGGTAAAACAGAGTGTGTGTATTATGAAGGCAAATATGTAGCAGCAGTCTAGGCTCAAAACCTGCCCTCATGGCTCAGGTCATTTTATTGCAATGACCTGAGCATTGCTGTTGGCATATATACCGCGTTGCCTGCTCCAGGCTGACATGTGTTAATGAGCTCTGGTTAGTATGGCAGTAGCACCATACTTCCAAACCCAGGGCTGGATAGACCCTAAGAGATTAAAGGCAGAATACAATGCCCTAAGGAGGTCAAATATCACATGGATCCCGTCAGAGAGATGAGATAAAAGTACCGTAACTCCATGAAGCTGCAGCATGGTAAAACTGTCTTGTAATGGTTCATACTCAGACATGCCTATATTAAGTAAAACAATGGGAACAAAAATGCAGTAAAGAGGAAAATTACATTGAAAACATCACAAATCAGAGGGAATCTTAAATCAGCAGGCAATTTCTAATGCACAGGAGCTATCACATATAGCAGTGCTCAAAGACAAGATGAAAAATAGGATAGATATCTCAGGCTAGTAAAACCATGCATGGTTTTAAGATGACCTGCAATCCAAGATAGATCATCATATCAAACCAAAACTGTTGTTGCATTGCACTGAAGTCTACCATAACCCTTCTGATCCCATCTTGTAATGTGAAAGGCTTCATTATTTCTATAGTTGCACTTAACTGCACATTTAACATCCTTTAGAGGCTAAAGGACTAGTGAAACAGCCAGTTTTATAAGTTATAAACATGATATTCTCTGAGTTTCCAGTTGTGATATAATCTGCAACACTGCACAGCTTCCCACACGTGTCTTGCAATAAACGTCAGATAGGGAATTCAGTTTCGGACACAATTTCAGAGCCATGTCACAAAACCAGTTTGCCCTTAACTTTTCCAGAAAGTAAAAAACACTATAGGAATGTTATTTCCTTCACTTTAATGTGTTTTAGAACAAGTCATGAAAGACACCTGTCCACTTTTCAGTCCTTTCTGGATAATCCCTGAGCACACAGACCACAGACGGAAGTTGCAGATCTGCAAACATTTTCCTTGAGGGCAAAACACACTGGAAAAATGCCTTCCTCTGACCTCCTACTCCCTCATTGCCTCATTTAAGTATCCAAAATAATCCTCCCAAAATATACACTATTAGGATTATGTTCTTTATAAGCCACTTGCTAATGTTCAACACTAAAGGTGGATCAAAATTCACAGGCTACAGCAAAAGGGTTTTTAAATGGTGACCTTGACTTGTACAGGGACTGCTGGAGGGAATGGGTTCTAGAAATGGCAAATTCACCCCAAGCAAGGTGCCCTCAGCACTCACCAGGCACCCCGCACCTCAGTGGTTTGAGGCTGTAGCACAACGCTAGGCATGGGGAAGGGAGATTGGAACAATGGGTCAGCAGAAATCCAAGTGGAGTGGCAGCACATTGTAATTCAAGAGAAGTGAGTGGCAGTGTGGCATATTGCTATGTATGGTCCTGCTTTGAGCACTCATGCAGGACCTGATGCTTATTTACCATAGCACTTTTTCACATCATTCTGACAGTGTCTTAAAATCACACACAGAATCATTTTTACATGCAGTCACTATTTAATGTTGAAATAAAGTAAGGAGTTTATGGCAAACAAAAGCCAGCGTGAGATCTATATCTTCGGCAGTAATTCTAATAAGTTCATCCCTTGCAGATTAAAATCTGCACTGGAGATTCAGTTATACAGTGAAATGCCATTTATCCATATTACAGGTATATTGTTCTAAAGCACATTAAACTGGAGTTACCAGGTCTGTGAAAAGAAAACAGAAAAATGAACTTAATTTGCACTGACTAAAAAGGTATATGCCATTATTTATGGATACTTGTTATGTCTATAAATTGAACTGATAAAGAGAAAAAAACTTGAACTCTTTAAATGTCTATTGTCAGCTCACTCATCAATGCTAGTTAAACTGTTCCTCCTATTTTTCTTGATTTCTCCATTTATTGTGATCTAATGGTACTCCCAACAAATTTAGTGACTTGTACTGTTTCAAAAGCTATGCACCATTTCCAACAATTAGGATTTTGTCAGATCTCAATGGGTGCTAGAAAAGAAAAGAAGAGGTGGGGGAAAACCTTCTAAACTTCCAATTATGAGTTACCTCAGAAGACATGGGAATTCAGAGTCCCTAACAAAACCCCTATTTCTTACTGAGCTACCATGTGGAATTGGGAGAGGCTTATCATTTGGCTATTATTAGTCAAAGAGCACTGGCTGCATTCAGTGCTTTACAAATGAATAAAGAAAACAAGGTCCTTGTTTCAATGGTTGTCACAGTGCAACTCGTATATGGGTTCAGGTCCATATGAAGTACTGAAAGACAGCTGAAATAAAAGTAAATATTCCCAGTGAGAGAATATTTAATTTGTTCATTGTGACATAAAAGGAAAAGGACATTGTTCAATATACGAAAATGAAAGACCTTGGCATCATCTTTGTGAGGAACAGAGAGAGGAAACTTGGTAACTAAGTCAGGATAAATTTGAGTAAAGACAAGACAGTTTGTAGGTTTTCACAGGTTGCTGGGCTGGATTCCAGACCATAGTAGATTAAGTTCCTGTCCCATTAATATTACTGCATACTTACCTTTATAAGATTTTACTTTTCATTATCTCTCAAATTTAAAATATATCTTTTCCCAGAAAAGACACAAATTTTAAAGGCTGGAATGAGACCCTGGTAAGTTATGAAAAGGTGTGGGAACTTGAGGGGATAAAGCAACCACAGAAGTGGGACTCTTCTATTTATCTCCATACTTTAATTATTTTCATGACATCCTATTTATATTCATCAGTCTGACTACTTTCATAGTGAATAATAAACCAAGCTGAAGATTATGAATTGTGAAATAAAGTAATTAAAATAACTTCTCATATGCTTACTAAGGTTATATACAAACATGTCCAACATACTGTCCTGGTTTGGACACTGTTGGGGGTTACCTTCCAAGAAACTGGACGAGAGACCGTTAAGAGAAAATACCAAGCTTAATGAGGGGAATATATATATGAATAT
>WEKX01017573.1:10826-36372 GCA_013390025.1 Pitta sordida | reverse complement strand
CTGATCATTTGACCTAGTTCCCTAAACTCCTGCCTGATCTCTCTGGTGCTGCACTTATACTACTTTGAGATAAATACATAGAAAGGCTGGACAAGAAAAATGCAGGACTACTATTCCTGATATTCTCAAAAATATTTATTTCTTCACACTTAAAAAGGAGGGGTGGTGTTCCCCAGCTTTGGTCAGTAAGTCATGGCAAGGTGCTAGTGAAAGTTTCTGCACTAAGATATGCAAGAACAAAACCCCAGTGCTCTACAGGTTTTCAATCAAAAAACATGCTACTATTCTAAAGAGAAAAATATGACTACATCTGTAGCATATAGGAGAGATGCAAACAAAAACTAGGGCAAAGTGGAAGCATATGAAGCATTAGTACCAATGACGACCATTAGTCTAAACTCTCCTACAACATATTTCCTGTAAGTATCATGATAGACTTTGGTGGGGGCAGGGGGCCACAAAGGGAATGATGGTAATTACTTATGGCAACATTCAAGGGTACTTCTCTTCAAGAGAGAGGAATAAATACAGGGTTCTGCCACTTGTCTGTACCCAGGAAGATGCTGACACCCGCAAATGGGGTGACATGCAAGGTAGATCTAAAGAGACCTCCCAGAAAATATGAATACAATGTCCAGCTTAGACAAAGAAGAGAATTTTCCAGTTCTCAGAAACACAGGTACAATCAGTGACAAAATTGAAAGGTATGTAATGACATATCATAAATTATAGAACTTGGGTTTGGTTTAGGATCTTGGGGGAAGGGGTGCTTTGTTTTTCGTTTGGTTTGGGAGGTTTTGTTTGTTTTTGTTTGCTTGTTTGGGTCTTTTGGGGGTATGAGACTTTTTTCATTAACACATTCTTAAAGGTTTGAGAGGCCCTTTGATGTAAAGATCAATATACACGAGAATCTGAGAACACAATCACAGAAGACAGATAATTAGTAAATACTGATAGAGGAAAATTTAAAAAACACATATAATACACGAGATTGAAAAGCATGTTTTAAAATGGAACAGTGAATTTCACCTTTGTGAAAGCCCTGGTACTAAAAATATCTTTTCAGGAGTACGTGCTTGCAAATATTCAAAACTTTCTGCTTGATACATGCTTTTTCCCCAAACCGTAACCAATAAGTTTTAAAAGCAATGCTAATCTTTCTGTATGTCATCTTATTCCTACTGACAGGAGGGAACAGCAATCTGAAATGCTTCCCAGCATGTGTCCAATGTAAGAAAAACAGCAAAGTCAGACCCTTAAAGCAAACTGAAAGAATGAAGGAAGAAATCCCTAAAATTTTAGGACAGACATAAAAATAAAAGGTCTAAAAAGGCTCATCTCTATTTCACATACCTCTTTCAAAAATAGTTATCTTTTATTATGGGTTGTATTAAATTACCTTCAGTATTCAAAATATCACAGTTAACACATTTCTCTGTTCTTCCACCATATACAATTACTAAACAAAAAAGCACTGCTATAAAATGCAGTCTGTGCTGAAGTCTACTACATTTCTACGGCATCAAAAGAAGTTCTCCTTCTCTACTTGACAGCTGCTGCTAAGTTAAATCTGTGCTCCTGTGGAACCTGAGTTATATACTGTAATATCAAAGTCGACATTTTTCCTTAGGAAGTCAACAGCTGGAAAATCAATTTATCAATCAATTACTAACCTGCCATTACTTTACATATGTATTTTGAGTAGTTATTTAAGAGAAGAGTCAAAAACGTGTTACTGCTAAATACGTATTTCCCTGGACAATTTATACTTCAAAGTGCATTTCACATTATAAGGAATACATAATCTGCTTACAGTTTTTAGATTCAGAAACCCTCAAATCACTTCATGGAGATTTTTGGCTCCCCCTTACCCACATTTTAGGCCTCAAGTATGATGACATGCTGTCCTGAGCCAGTAGAATTCCCAGTCAGCTGCAATGCCTGCAATTAATTCTAGTGACATGAACTAAAGTGATTTTAATTGTCGCATTGAAAGTGAATACAGAACTAAATGCCTGTGAAGCACATAGAACAAGCTGCTGGAGACTTCAATCAATGTTAATATGTTCTGTTGGAAACACAGAGAGAGAGTAATAAAGACAGTGCAGCACTCGAAAGGTGCAGAGGACTAAATTAAAAGCACAAACTTGAGCTCAAGACAAATCTGATCAAGACTACAAATACTGCACAAGACTTGGAGACCAAGTAAGAAAAAGCATCAGCAATCTGACAAATATAAGAAAGGAGAACACCTTACTAGTTGCATGACATCTTATTCTAATATTCTTCATCATCTTGTTTGATAAAGTTCATGGTAATTTAATCCATTCTCCACACTGTCTCTTTCTGCCTATGCTTTGTTGTGGTGATTTGCACTGAAGTTTTTACTGCAAGTATGAAACCTGTGAAAATCTCGTCCATCCCAATATAATCCAAGCGAATATTTCCTCCACTGTTTTGAGGAACTACTGAAGAAAAATGCTGAAGGCAACGTCACAGTGTCTTTCTACTATAGCTGACACTTGAGTAATTCAGCATGGTAACAAACAATTAGCTTGCAAGCAACTTTCATACTCCTCACATCTCTCTGGCTGATAGAGCATTGCTTTCCCATCAGCAGTCGTTTCTGTCCACATATTTGCCAGATTTCACCTTAAGACATTTCTATAGAGATTGATTTACATTTATCTACTTATAAAGCAACATCCTCAGTGATCAGGATCTGTTATAACATCATCTGCAACTTCAGAGTAATATTAAGTCTGGAAAGCTTAATACAATCACAATACATCCTTCATTAAAAAAAGTCAGTCAAACTCAGATGAATTAATGTTGAGGAAGCACCCATAGGTTTTAACTGTAAGGAACACATCATTAACTGTATTTCGTTTTAAACAGAAGTCAGTCTTTCATTCTTTTGAGATTTTAGTCAGCAACCCTTTTATTTAAAAAAAAAAAAAAAGAGGATTGATAGATCTGGTTAGTATGTAAAATACAGGTGGAAAGATTAGAGAGATTAGTTTACTAAGCAAAATTAAGTTTTAGACAAGAGGAGAAGAGACCTTATCACCCAAAGAATACCCCTGATGAATTCTGAGATGCAGCAGGAACACAAAATTTTTCAGCAACATGGAGACATAAATATGTAATGGAATGTGATGACCTATCCACAACCATATATCTCATAGTTCTAAGTACTTTGGCCTGCCAAGCGCCACATACAGAAAAAGATTAATCTGAATTGACTTACAGATAAGATTCCCAGATTTTGTTCACAATTCCATTCTGACTTCATATCACACTCATAGCAAATGACCTCTCTCGCAGTGATTGAGCACGACTGCCAGTAACGGAGACTGTGCAAACAGCTGCTTACTTCTCAAGATTGTGGGGAAGTAACTAGTTATTAGTACTGAAGAGGTGGAATTTGAGACCCTACAATAACAAACACCACAGAAGACCAAGACATTAACAGTCATTTCAAAGGAATTCAGAAAAAATCTGTCAGAGGGAAAAAAGGTACAAATTTCCCTTAGTAATGTACTTTGCTACTTTGTCCTAAAGTTACGCCTTTCAAAAACTAACAAGGAGTAGACACTGTCAAAATTATGCAATTATGAAATGAAACTGCTCAAGAAGATACTCTGTTCTTTGGAGATCACTCACTCACATTAATGTATGAAAAGAATCAAACTATAGCTTCCCTCTGTGTTACAGCCAGGAATAGAGACACTATCCAAAACAAACAAACCTAAAGAATTCAAAACTCCCTCAATTTCACTACCACCTTTAATTATATTCACAAGTCACATTCTGAGAAGTCCTGTAGGCAGGTGGTTACCTCTTAAATGCTTTAAACATAATAAAATAATTGATTCATGTCAAGCTGGCAAAGTAGTGATGTGCCACGCAGGTAGCAGGGGAAGTCTAAAAAAAAAAAAACCAAAATAAAAATAAACCCCCCAGCAGCACAGGTACTTAACTGGATCCATATATTATACTCAGTTATTTTACACCAGAGAGGTAAAATAGGCTAAGTGACACAGACACTTACTGCAGTCCCAGTCAGCAGTCCCTTTGCTTTGCGATTAAGAACTTGGATATTTATAACGGGTATCCTATTGTTCTGCCCATCCTTACATAAACAAGTCCATAAAACAAGTCCTAAAATGGTGTCCGGGGGCATTTTTATTTTTGCTTACAAGTCCAAAGAGGTTTTAATGCAGATGGAACTCACAGATCTCTTTATACTCAGCTTACACAAGTGATGTGCTTTAAAATACGTATTTTTCAAAATCTCTCTACAAACATCCAGTCTCAAACCATTGAGGGGGAGAGGGGACAACAAGAGGATGGGTTACAGGGAGAACAGTACAGTCATGCTACATGGATTAAATTGCAGTTTATTGCATTTCATAAATTATGTGAAGTGGCTGGGGAGTGAAGAAACCTGCAGCATCATCCACTCAAACATCCTCTCCTTGCCCCTAGGGTTTCCATCAGGTTTAAGGCTTGCTGCACAGTGTATAACACATGCTAAATAAATATTAGGACACTTTGATGAAAAGGAAATAAATCTCTCTTGAATATGGTACACTTAGAAGCATGGCTACTCGAAATATTTCAGGCTGGAGAAAGTATAATTAAATAAGTAATAGATAATAACAAGGGAAAAGAAATAGATGACCTAAAGGTCAGCTTTCAATTTTCATCTTGAGTAATTCATCCATTTGTCTTAACTACTTCTTTAGTTAAATATAATCTATTCAGTGCTCTAAAAGTGTCGAATAAATTTCTTTTGCATTATTATTATTAACACAAGGAAGAAGGAAGGCAAATGATGGGGCAGTCAGGACAGACTACTTCTTTAGATAAACTTGAAATTCAGAAGGGATAAACCCAAGTGAGACAATAAATTTTAAAAAGGCCAGAAATAAGCAGAAAGATGAGGCTGGGGATATTCCTCCTACTCATGTAAACCTGTGTGGGCAGGGGTCCATTTTAGGAACTGAGGATAAGGCAGCCCATGTTCTGTGGGACAAGCACTGCCAGCTGTATGGGGGTCACTTCAGCACAGTGTTTGGCCATGACAAAAATGCACACATTGCCCATATACGACATCAAGGGACACCTTCCCCAAACCCTAAACTGCTGCTTCTGCTATGAGCACCAGAGCTGCATAAGGGTTGAATCACTTATACTGAGCACACAAAATACATCACACACTGCTGCATAAGGCAGGAGTCTGAGTACATATGAGAAAGTAATTATTCTAGGCTGCCACCCACCTGAATTGTTTTAGAAGAAATAACTCAGAGTTTTAAAAAAACAAAATACAGTAAGCCCCCGCATATTCGCGATCCGGTATTTGCGAGATCCAGTATTTGCGGGTGACTTTTCCGTAACCTGTGCGACCTTGGCGTGTGCTCAGAACCTACTGCAACCTCAGTCTGATCGTCCACCGGCCCCGCCGCTCGCGAGCCGCCGGGACAAGTCATGGGGCCGGGACAAGCCGCGGGGCCACTCACCGCTCACCCCCTGCCCCGACGGAGCACAGTCAGACATCTGAGACAAACCCTGCTCTCAGGATTATCCTCCAAACCTTATTAGGGGAGGGGGTGTGGCTACAGGCATGGCGTACTCCACTACATAGTGGATTTGCTATCTTTGCGGATTTCATGACTCGCGTGAGGCGGACCAGACCCAACATCCTGCGAGTAACAGGGGATCACTGTACAATGCAATTTATGCCTAGTTGCTTAAATGAGAACAGCTAGACTAGTATACACACTGAAAGAATGAAATGAATTATTACAAGATAAATTACATGAACTTCTGTTATGCCCAGGATCTTAATTTTTATTATTATTATTACAGGGGGTTGATTGGGGTTTTTTCTTTATCTCTTTCTTTTCCTTCACAGTGCACTTGACTTTTCATATCTCTACTGAAAAAATAAGGGTACTACTTTTTATCAATATGCAAAACTGTTCTTTTTTAAAGTGTTTTTTTAAGTGTTGTGTTCACAGTTGGACTTGATGATCTTAAAGGTTTTTCAGAATTTTTTTTCTGAATTATGACCAGAGGACCCTCAAATAAGGACATTTTTGCTCTTAAATCGTGAAATTTGTTTTTCTGTGAAACAAGAATGTCAAGATTGACTTAATGCAAATCAATACAAAGATATTAGTAACGCCAATGTTTTTTTCCTACAATGTATTCAATTACTTTTTCTGGATACCCAGTGCACCTTTCCTTCCCCAAGTGAATTTACTTTAAATTCTATCTATTACTTCAACTCCTCTAACACTTGAGAGAACACAACTATATTCTTAGATAACGCCCTTCCTGATATCTATGATTATGAATGTTTCAGAGGGTTATTTTACCCAAAAACATCAATAACCCACATTTCTGAGGGGAAATTTTTTTTAATTAAACTTCAAGAAATGCTACACTGAAAAAAGTTCTGTTGTTCTTACCATTAAAGCAATAAACAAATTTCCCATTTTCATTATGCTTCTATACTCAAATAGCCCTAATCACTACCTTGCCCAGAGATAGCTTAGGATTCTCCACATTTCAAAATATTTTTGGGTCCAACCAATTTGAGCCACTCCTTAATGTCCCTGCATATTAGATATGGCAGAGTGTGCAGTAAGAAACACCACAGAAGCACGCACTACCTGCAAGACTCATCGTTCTTTTTGAGTAGGTTTTCTCTTCTACAGAAGGTGCAGGTGGCGTTTCCTGAGAACATCTGGAGTCAGATGCACTTGCTGCTGTACAAGGCAGGGTCTCTGCTCTCCACCAGGGAGGGCACAAAGAAAGGAGCACCCAGAGAGAGCCAGCAGTGAGATGGATTGAGAAAGCTGAAAGTTATGGCTCGGTACCGAGGGATGAAAGGTGAAGACACAGAAGACTGAAGACATGGAATTATGTTTCTAGAAGATGCAACAGAAGCACTTGAGACTTTCAATTTTGACCAGTAATTTAGAGAACACTGTCTAAAATTTCTCAGGGATCTCAAAACATTCAAAATAACTGTGATCACTTTCAGTACTTTAGCCTGTTTAGTAGAGTGAAGAAAGGTGATTCAAAGGATATTACATATTTTTCATCAACAGGCAAAGTGGTTATGTAGTGGCAATGCTGACATAGTTATTTTCAGTACATATTTAATTTGTGTGACAAATAATGTAGCGCACATTTATCTATAAAATAGGTAATAGGTACATGGTTGCCTTTAACTGGAGGTTTGTTTTGTCTAATTCTATGTATAAATTAGAATTACCTTTTCTGAAAAAAAGTGCATACAAAAAGTACTCTGGTGAATGAAAAAAACCCAAACCCAATTTATACACAAGTTTTTTGACCTTATTACCGCCCCTTAAGCTTATACACGTGCTGCTACTAAATGGAAAATCTAACTGGAACACAACAACTAAGGCCAGAAAACTGTATCAGCAGAAACACAATTTTGGAAAAACGTAGATTTACAGCTAAAGTTAATGGTCTTTCTAGAATATCTCAAGAAACAAACATAAAGAAGGCAGCAATAGATTTCCTATTATTCTTGGTAGTTTCAGTCTTTAAGTCAATTCTTTCCTTAGGTATTTTTCCTCCAAATCACTCCACAAAGAAAATTAACCATTATAAAGAATGGTTTAATTAATCAACTTAAAAAAAAATTCAGTCTCTCCAGACTATATGGCTGATAAGCATCAAGAGAAATACATTACTTAAGACAATTAGTGAAAAGTTCAAAAGTTCATTTCTGCTTAGAAACAGCCTTTAGTACTCTCTCTTCTTTTCCATCAAAACTGGATGGTTTATAAATCTACTACTTAGTGATTTCCGATAAAGTTAGTGCTGCACTTCAGCTTGACAGGGCTGAACTACACATGTTCCCTCTCCACCATGTCCTGTCTGTGTATTGGGAAGAGGCAAAGCACACCTCAAGCACCCCTCACAGCTCCTGCTTACAGGTTTGTCTCTCTCTCCATAGAGGGAACCACGAGCCTTTGGGCAGCAGTGCTGGCTGAAGAACTTTGGAAGTCCCAGTGCCCCAAGGATCTCTCACCAAGAATGCCCCCTGGCACTCAGCCATCTCTGTCCAAGACATCATAGAACGGATAAAGAATGGGAAACTGCAGCATTTTGGCCATTCATTTCCACAGGATCCAGAAAGAAATAGGTGGGAAAATGGGGTTGTAAACAGGAAATGAGGCTAAAAATTGGCCTGACCACAGTAGAGGCTGGATGCTATTTTAGTCAATCCTTGCACCTGTTTCTGTGCCTGCATGAGCACCCTTCCTCCAGCAATGGATTCTACCACCAATTAGTTTCAATAAAGATAGTGAAAAAAGACACCATTGTGTTTGAGCAGAAGAACAGACAGGGGTTTTAGATAAGAACATTCATATATGCACATTTACATGCATGGGGTTGCATTCAGTAGTCAATTAGAAAGTACACCAGCCAGATCAAGGGTATGATGATAATTCTGATTTAAAGAGTTCCACAGATGCAAGGGATGGAAAGCTTGTAAGTGGGTTTTTAAACAAAGATGAAAACTGATGCCATATTAAATACCACAGAGACATTTAAGGATACATAATACTTTGAAATGGAAGCTAATGTTCAGACCTCCAAAGTGAGTATTTTGTAGGTAATCACTTGGCAATATTTGTAAATCCCATTGGGCATCTTCCCAAATTCCTTGTAACATTTTGGTCAAGTGTGCTCATGGACCAGGAACTTTTGATTAATCAAAGTATTCCTGGTACCTAAAAAAGGAACTTCACTGCTGAGTGGAATTTACAAAAGCATCTAGAATCTACTGCTCATTGATTTTTTTAAGTGCTTAAGCACAGCTTTAAAGTCTCAGTGGTATTGCCTTCCATTTGTTACTCATGGATGCAAAATCAGGATCTTTAAAGATGACCCATCCGTGCTGAAGAAAAAATTTCAATATTTCACAAAGTATACGTATCAAAGTACATTGAACATATGTAGACAAAACTTTATACTTAATTTCATGTTTAGCACTGGTTATTTGAGAAATACATAAGTTACATGAATAAAATGATAGCACAAATATCCCTAAAGAGTTTACAAGCATAAATTCTGCATAGAAAACCACATACAAAGTTTTAAGTGTAAGCCAATCTCACTATGATGTCATTAAAAAACAGAGTTACACTCAAAATGACACTCTTGCAGAGTAAAAATAAACATACATGTTTACATGACTTCTGGGTAGAAGAGGCAAGAATGGAAGCGTACTAAGCATTTAACACTACTCACAATAGCATACAATTAAAGCAAGCTGCTTCCATGTCTGACCTTCCCACGGTTTGGTTTACATACAGCAGAGCACTCAGATCAAGTAAACTCGACCCAACTGGACAAAAATAGATATGGCATCTATTCCAATGAGATGTATTCACTGTAGCCTAGAGCTAATCAAAAGGAAACCCCTTTGTCATGCTGTCCCTACAGCACCCAGTGTCTCAGCCTACAGATCTGCTCCTACTGGGGCGCTCTTTGCATAGTGGTTGGTGTTGCCCACCATCACTCATAGCAAGGGAAGAAGATAGTTTGCACATTTTAATGGAAAAATCTATTGTTAAAATCCCCTAAGCTTCACAAGCAATCTATAAGAAGGCTTTTGCAAGAAAAAAAAATTGTTTACTCCAACCTACAAAGAAAGTTAAAGTGTTTGCTTCAGCAGTCCATTAATAGAAACAACCGCAGGTGCCTATCTTTCCTACTAGAATTAAAAAGCTTTATGTTTACTCCAAATTCTATTATTTTCCATCTTAAATATTGTCTCTCTAATCCTGAATTGTTCTCTCTCTCAGTATATTAATAGTGGCTTATATTTCCTCTGCTATGCATTTTTTTTTCTCAAGGTCCAGGATTTTCTTATCTGGCGATTAAAACTGTTTAACCAATTTAACTATTTTTCATAGTAGCAGCACATCAATAAACTGAAGAAGATTGTTTTTTGGGTCCCTACCGAGAAGATTAAACTCAGCAGTCTCCCAACGCAGGAAAGATAAAATATACAGTGTCATTCAGGCCAGAATGGTGCAGAAGAAAATTGCATTTAACATCCTTCACAAACTGAAAAGTTACTGGTTAAGGCCTTACACCCACCACATGAGCTGTCACTGTCAGCAAGGGCACAGTTGGAGGACCACGGGTCACCAGGAAGCAGTAGCTGCTAGGAATAGTGCAAACGATGTGGAAAACATTGAGTATCATGGATTTTTGGCAGTCTGCGTGACAGTTTGTCGTCATGGTCATCCAGATTACAGAGATACATGACTTGGGAAAGTCACACAGAGAAGCATTAATATCTTAGCTTATGGCAAGAACCTATACAGTCAGGTCTCCTACATTGCAGACCCATGGTCTTAATCGGGTTCTATGAAGCCCTACTTCCACATTGAATGGCAGCTCATTAATATGCAAATTTGTCCTGCACCCTCAGACAGCTCCCCGGTGCTGTTCTGGCACTGTGTTGCTGAGTATTGGTTGCCGTGGCGAACGTGCTGGGGGGGTGGCGAAGTGGCGGAGCCCCAGCCATGTCTGGGAGGGGTGGGGAAGCAGCAGAGCCTGGGGGCAGGGGGGTGGCGAAGCGGAGCCATCGTGGCTGGAACGGGAAGGGCAGCCGAGCCACCGCCGGCAGAATGGGACAGGCAACGGAGCCGCCACAGCAGTGCAGGTTGATTTGCATATTCATGCTGCCTAATTGAATATTCACGCGTGCCAGGTTGTGCATGCGCAGTTGTGAAAAGGTGCCTCCTTTTACGCTGAAAAATCACGCCACTAAGATGGGAAGCCACAATATGGGGGGTGCAAAGTGGAAGAGGGCCGACGGTAGTTCAAAACAAAGGTCTAAATATAAGCAGGAAAGAAAAAATCTACTTCGATAGTAATTCAACCCATGAAATCACTCATGAAAAAAGGGAGCAGAGGGCCAGAAAAGCAAAGGGCCAGGAAGTTATTGTGTGGGTGATGTTTATATCCAGCTCCCTTGGGAATTGAAATAGGAGCCAGGCAGAAACAGCCACCTAAAACAAAGGAAGCCTATAAACTTACCCTGAATTTATAGCAGACATCTGGACTAAGAGGATTTCTTTTAACCATGTCTATGGAACTGTCTCTTACAAGACTACCTAGTCTGCTATTTTAAGTTTGAGAGACAACTGTAACTGTATTGCAAACAGTAACGTTGCCATAAATGCTGCCTGATGTTATATATCTAGGCATCCACTATCCCACCAAACTACTAGGTAAAGATCATTCATTCTCTAAAGTTAGGAATGGCACAAAGATATGAGGAGAAACTTTTTTCTGACAGATTTTTCATTAGGGGATCCATGACATTAATCACTAAAGATGCCACACCGATTGTGAAATATAAACTGTTGTTTCCTAGAGGCTACCTCTTTCCCCAGTAACTCAGGGTCTGACAAAATAAACTCTAGAGTGAATAAAAGGGAAAGGATGGATGGAAAACTCACCAAGACAACATGAAAACCAACTTAAAAACAAGAAAAACATAATTTAAAAAATTATATGGCTTGAAGCTTCATAAAAGGAAAAAATATTTTTTTATTCTTTTTTTAATTAGATTTTTATTTCATAGAGAGCTCTCGGCATGTGAGATGGGGGTTTTTGTTGTTTTGTTTTTTTTTTTAAACTGCAATTTACTACCTTTCAGTGTATATTCCTATTAGATTTAGACTTTAAGAAATTACTATGATTTACTGCATGTATCAGAAAGAATAAAGACATAACATTCAAACAGAAAGAGGATTAAATAAAATAAAGCATGCATAATTAATAATAAATTTGTTTCATGGTTTTATAAATTTTTTATGTGGCAATAAAAGCTGTGTAACAGAAACAATTTTCAGACACGCAAAATAATAATGGAAACAGCAAGGAGGAAAAATAAGAAATAATTTACTTACTATTATTGTTTATCAAGCCAATAATACTTATTTCTCTGGGACACAATGAAGACAAGTTAATGCTTATATAACTCATGAAAGCTCAAAGAAGCTATTTGAAGTCGCATGTATTAAAATATAGGTGTAGCTAAGTCTTATTTTAATTTTCTATTTACATGGTAATTTTTTACCACTCTTGTATCCAAATACCATCACAAAGAACCCGAAGTAAAAGGAAAATCCTTTTGTTGTAAAGGTGAGTACTGACTATGCTCAGCTCTAACTGCCATACTGCTAAACAGACCCATTCCACAAAAACAGGGCAAATGAAAAGCCAAGACGTTTCTTTCCTGCTTGTTTACGTAGGCTGCAGCCATGCCCTGCAGATGTTCACTCTTCTCATATTGGGTTTTCATTTTTTCTTTTACATGTACATAAACTCCTGTGGAAGGAGTTGTGCCAAAAAACACATGGTCCAAGATGGTCTGTGCAAGTCTTTGTCTTGCAAAAACGCATTTATCAAATCTTACACAGACATTCTCCTAACTGTTGGTACATCGGAAATGCAGATATACTTGGACAATGATTGAGTTTGTAATATTTAATGTCTTTGCATCTTGTCATTTTCTAAACTATGCTACCTTGCTGATACATGCTATTCCAGGGCCAGTGTCCTGGTTCAGTTTCCTGGGCTCTCCTGTTAACGCAGTTCTTCATGAATGATCATTTAATTATTCTTCCCAACAGTAGTGCCACCTCAGCTTCACATGCCAGCAAACTGTGGTAGAGTTTAGCTCCCATAAAAGGTTTCTAAACCAAAATATAACAAACAAACCCCAAGATCTCTCCCTCAATTAGTCCTCACAAACAGCCTCTCACAGCCTGTCTCTGCTCTCGCAAATTCCCATGACAGCATAACCTGCTGTAAGTCCTCAGCTCAAGACATCACACTAGTTTTGATAGGAGCTGCCTTTGGAAGACTTCTTCTACCCTAATTCATTCTCTGTTTATCCCCTTACCTTTATTTTCTTCTTGTTTGTTTCATGATGCTGTTGAGATAATAGGCAAAAGGTCAGAGAAGGTTATATCTCTTTCCAGCTTTCCATATTTTAAGCAAAGGTGAATCACATCTGATAGTTCTGAGTCGTATTTCCAGTGCCATGTTAACTCCAGTTCTGCCATGGAAAACACTCTTAATGTCACTGCAGCTCCCCTCAGGAGGGTAAAGCTCAGGAAGGTTTATATGCTACTGCTGCAAAGCTGGTGGGTAGCACCACACCTGTACCCATGTTGTAACAGGTTGCAGAGGCTGCCTGCTTCATCCTGTAAGCTTTGACTCCTGCAACAACCAGCCTAAAAACATCACCTGCCCTTTCCTGACTTGTGATGGCATGACACCAACAAACATCTAAGACCACTGAACAGAACTGGGCAGACTCTGTGAAAACTGTGTTGTAGGGCTGAGACACTATCATATGACTGCGCTGTCCAAGATAAACCAGATAGAAGTTCTCACAATCAAGTAACAATTCCCATTACTCACCAAAACCAAATAAAATGAAAGCTGCCATGGAATGGGCTAACCTTTAGTTTAAGGACACCATCATAAATCACCAAACAAAGGTCTGATTTTAGAAAAGTATTTCCAAGTTTTCTGGCTCACCTTAAGCCTTTTCTGTGACAATCACTTCTGAACTGAAAGAAGGGGGTGGAGTGCTCATTCACCTTTACACCTGTACAGTTGTAATTTTTCAAAGATCTAAGAGTTAACCAGACAGTGAGATATGTTTCTCAGCCTTGCCATTAGGAACAATAAGGGAACAAAACCAGATGGTGGTTTATTGTCCAAAAGGACAATATTTTTCAAGACTGAAACAGCCAGCAAACATTGCCTCTCTCTCATCCTGCTCCCCCAAAGCAACAAATAAGCAGTCCCCTCAAAACCCCAAAACCAAAGAGACAAAAACCTACATGTATTTTTACTTACCTATTTATTTAAAAGTAGATATATATTATTAAAACTGATTTGCCTAACATTACACGAGTGCCAAGGGGAATTTAGGTTACTGCCTTGGAAAATAAACCATCAAACACAAAAGTTGCTTTTCTTGCACCTACAACAGTGAAATTCTTAGGCGTGCACAAAAGCACTCTGTCTATCCATTTTATTTTTCATCACAGTTTCCAAAAATAAATCAAATTTAACTGTCTGGGCATAGCAGTCCAGAACTGGGGAAAGGGAGGATATTAAATCTGCCAGGTCAGCCCAGGACTAACAGGGGATCAGTTGGTCCATTCAGAAAACAGAGATTGAAAATACATATCGCGACAGTAAAAATCATAAGGAAATCAAGATATCCCCATGAACTGACCTCAATCCAGACAGACTTTTTTCCCCCTCCCCCAGTAAATCAATTAACAGAATCACAGGATTTGTAATATAATCACAGAATTTCTGGCATATAATCAACAGAAAGTGGACTTAAGCAAAACAAAATGTACGATTGCTTCTATGCAAACTAATGTCTCCACACAGGCTGAGTAACCAGCAATGTACACAGATGCCTAAAATTGGGAGGCAGGATTTTTATTCTTTTGTTCCCAACACAAGTTAGTCTGGCCAGCTTTCTGCAGAGAATAAGCCTGCAGAAATCATGACAGTCCAGGAGAAATCTTGGGTCAAACAGACAATGTTTGCATTAGGAGCAAAATAGCTCAAAGTACAATCAAAACTACAAAGGAAACTGCAGAAAGTACAAATATGTCCTGCAGTTTAAAAAATGCCTTTTAACAGAGAATCAAAATGGATAAAAGAGAGGATGTGTTATTCTCTCTTCTCTCTCTTTGAGGATATAATAAAAAAGTCAAGTACAAAAAACCCATTGGGAAACTCTGCACATTCAAAATTATTCTACTTCAAGGCACAATGTGTACTACAGAGGTGCTTAGCTTGATAAAGGTGAAATCTTGTCTCTAAAACTCTGCATGCTCTTCAGACCCAATCTTATTTTAAAGTAATAGACTGAAACTTAATCTCTGGATTCAGTCATGTAGAAAATAAGTTTGGACTACTAAAATTAGCAGCAACTCTTCCCAGAGCTCAGTGTTTTAAAATAAATTTTGACAAAAGTTTTTGATATTGCATCTCAATATTCGTTGTAAAATGCTACTTTCTAATAAAAACTGAACCACTATTCTTATCCATAGCAGCATAGGTAAAAGGTCCACATGTTCTAATGCCTTGTCCCAGACAACAAAAAGAATATTATGCAGATGTTCCTTTCCTTTAGCCATAATACAACAAATGATATGCAGTGAGTGGATGACTGTACCTGAAGGGGCTCTTGTGACATCAGAAAAAAACCCCAATATTGTTATTTAAAAGTATATTTTTTCCTTCTTACAAAATAAAGTAAAAATAATTAAAAAATCAGTGCCTGTACATTACTCTGCCTACCAAAAGTTATCTTCTCCTGTTTACAAAGGAATTAAGAGATAACCTTAAAGATAATGTAAAACAACAATATAAATTAAAAATTCAAAGCATAATATTTGAGTTTGTAAGATTATCACTCATCTTTGCCAATAGGAAAAAATACAGGAAAAAAAAATTAGATGGTGTTTTGGTGTTTTAGTCCTTCTCCAGAAGGACACTCTTTTTCAACTAGGAAAAAGTGAGCGAACGTTTCCTCTCTCAAACCAACCAACCAACCCTGCAACATATTTTTACCTACCTGTTAATTTAGCAAGAAAGTAAAAGTGACATGGTGAAGGTATTCTCATAATCAAAACAAAGAAAATACTGGAAAACTGGAAGACATTTCTTGGATGAACTTCCAGGGAGACCCAAGCAGGAGCAGAAGTTCTCCCTTGAACACGCCTAACCTTGCACGGGAGCCTGAGCCCAGCTCGCTTCCAGTGACACAGTTCCTCTGAGAATTGTTTTATGATGCAGACAAAAGGCTGAAGCATGATGAAACACAAAGACATTGCCCAGCACCTGTGTGAACAGACCTTGCAATAAGATTTCCAAAAACCATGGGAAATTGAGCCTAAGTAAAAATTACAGGACTAAATCAATTACTTTTAAAACAATTCCGCATCTTTGGAGAAGACCAGAACACTATTTATGTCAGAGACTGAAACAAATCAAGTTATTCAGCATAAACCACTGACCAGGAGAAAACCAATTATTTATGCTCTATTATACACTATCCAGTATTAAAATCTTTTGCATCGTTTATAACTCCTGCACTCATTGCTGCTTCCAATCTTCAATATCGCCAACAGGTGGCATCTGCAATCCCACAGCACAGCACAGTTCCATCGCAAACTTGGAGTAATCAAAAGCTTCCTACATAAAAAGAGATTTATTTTAATTATCTTTACTGCTTGCATACTGAAAGCACTCTGGCCAAGTTGTCTCCCCACAGCAGATGACATAAGTGGACACAGAGTGCCTCAAAGGCACACATATGCATGGCTCAACCACAGAAAAGCAAATATACAAAATAATTATAGAATAAGAAAAATGAAATAAAACTACCAGGCAAACAATAAGTATACAAGGACTGGATCAAAATATGACAAGACAGTTTAAGATTAAAAAATAAGTTACATAGGAGGTTCACTTTGCAATTTTAGAAAGTCTCTCTTTTATTCCCATACTGTTGTCAAATACCTAATTTTCTTAGAGCCTAAAACAAAAACCAAACCCAACTACAAAGTGTGGAATGTGTTTTTTAAAACACTTATACCTCTTGTTTTTAATCTGGCAAAGTAATATTTTTTTTATTTTTCTGAGCCTGGGTTAATGGAATATTGTAAACAAAGGTAACAATATCTATAAGCTTAATTTCATTTCACATTAAAATTTTATTATGGTTTGGTTTATTACACAATTCCGCAAGCAAGACCTGCTGTGAATGAATGGAGAGAAAAAAAGAAAGAAGGAAACAGTTCCAGGACTTAATGTATTCAGAGTCCTGTGGACATGTTACCTGTTACACCAACATTCTCCAGAGAGAGGTAACTCAGTGCTATCTCCACATTACAGAAATCAGGTGCACATGTTCAGCAGCCTCCCCAAAGGCATGAAACAAGGCAGAGAAATACCAAACTAGAAATCATTGTATTCAGTTTCCCAGCATTATACATGGGCCTGGAGATTGCAGCTTATCTTCTTTACATTTTGCCCTAAATCCTGTTAAAAATTCTATATGCAATTTTTTCTTACTCCATCTGCTTATAATTTTTGAAAATTACATTACAAAGATTGAAGGCAGTTATTATCCTAAAAGCTTCACATTTGTTCATCTACAGCTAGTTTTAAAAGAGTAAGAAAAATAAAACTGCGATGATCTGTTCAGCAGACCGAGATCACTGAAGAAGCAATTTAGTTCCAGCTCCAGTGAGAGCAATACAAATGCTCACTCCTCACTTCACTGGGAGAAGTGAGGAACAGCTAGAGGAATGATTCCTCTGGCCAGTGGGTTTCCGAAGCACGCAGAGATCATGCATTTCTAATCTGCTACTGTTTGTATTCAAATAACTTTGATTTCTAGATTATTTTGGAATTGGTACCGCAGCAATATATTGTGGGAATGGTAGGGTGCACTAAAAGAAGGAGCAAACCTAGGGGACAGCCAGTCAGTGTTGATGCACATCTTTACAGCTGACACATAAATGATCATGATCATCCCAGAGAAGCAGCCTATTATAAATTCCTTTTGGAGGGATTTCTACAACCAGCGACATGAAATCTCCCAATACGCTGCTTCCAAACACTTTATGTGTTTTGAGCAACAACTGTAAAGATAAACTGCAGACAAGCTATTCGGAACACACTGCTCTGTTAGCACCTTGCTATGCCTACTCAGGAGAGACCTGAAATTTTGCAATCAGTATTTAAATCAAGTAATCAGTGCATGCTTTGATAAAATATACGTAATTCTTATTCAAATCAGGGCATTATGAAGAACAGAACACAGTTTTCTAGCATGGAATTAAGGTAATGACAAGTTACGTTCTTTTGTTAATATCTGAAAAGCACTATGGACTATAACACGTTACTCATTAAACAAAAATTATTGCATCCCAGCAAGGAAGGTTCATCTGTAAATTTCCCCAGATACCAGAGACAGAACTAAGTAATACAATCCAGGCGGAGAAAGTTTTAAAACTTTGTCCAAAGACAAGAAAAATGCACGGTTTTCTTCATTAGCAACCACATCTTGGAGTTATTTTTATTTCCAAAGAGTGCAGTGCATAAAGCTTCACTCCTAATGCTATCATCTATAAAAAAAAGAGCAGCAGTTCTGAAAGTAAACTTTCAGAAAATTTTTATTGTCATAAAAATGTCACACATCTGAAGCATATGTCTGGGTGGAAAACATTTCTGCATGTGGCTTTAACAATGAGCAGGCACCAAAGCATCTCAGGAGCAGCTGGGTGCTGGGAGAGGTGCCAATGTACCACATGCCTGGAGGATCATAATGGGTGTTTATAGGCTCTTTCATAAAGAAAGGCAAGGAAGAAAAGGAATTGCTGCATTCTATGCTAAGGAGAACCTTAAATGTATAGAAGCCAACTATGGCAACTATAGAAGACCTTATCAAATGTCTTTTTGTCGAGATCAGAGGGGTCATCTCCAAGGGAAAACAGTGATCTTACAGATTTCTCAGAACTCAGCTGGGAGGCACTCTGTGGGAAGCTTTCACAGTGGATAAAGGAGCTAGTGAGTGCTGGGAGTTTTTCAAGAATTCTCTCTTGGAAGCACAGGAAGAGTTGATCCCTTCTAAAGGTAGGGGAAGAAAGTGGAGCACCCCTTGGCTTAACTGCAAGCTCAAAGCCAAAAGAGAAGAGTACCCAACATGGAAAAGTGGACAAATACTCACTGGGAACTACAAGGACATCTTCCAGTACATGAGGAGATCGAGTTACAAAATCAAAAAGCTCAGCTAAAGTTGAAATTGGGTAGATATCAAAAACTACAAGAAAATGTCCTTCAGGACAAGCAAAACGAGAAGGAAATTGCTGGGCCACTGTGAAACAGGAGAGAAGAACCAGTCACCAACAACACCAAAAAGGCAGAGGTTCTCAACAATAACTTCACCTCTGTCCTTATCAACACTGTTTGGCTCCAGAACTTGGGAATAAAAATCCAGGTTGATGCAAACCCAGATCCACCGTCAGTGGTGTGTGAACTATTACAGGACCTTGAGCCTACAAATCAATGGGTCCCAACATTATCCACCCAAGGAAGTTAAGAGAACTGGCTGATTTAGTTGTGAGGCCGCTCTCCCTAACGTTGGAGAAGTCATGAAGGTCAGGGAACAATATGTACAATTAATTCTGGTGAGATTCCTATCAGACAGAAGCTGATGATTTTTCACAATACGAAAAATCAGCCATTGCAATAATCTCCCTAGAGAAGTGATGGATTCCTCAACATTGGCTACTTTTAAGATTCAGCTTCACATGGTGCTGGGACGTGTTGTCTAAATCCAGGCTTCCGCCACAAAACGTTTGAACAGGGGATCCTCAAGGTCATTTTCAACCTGCTATTCTATGCTTGTATAATCCAAACCATCTCTGTAGATGACTCCAGTTTCTGAACAGGTGCCTAAAAGTAGTACCAAAGAAGTGATTCATTAGGTTTGACACCAGCATTCATTAGCAACTTAATTAAAAAAGACTGTGGGTTAGTCAATATCAAAACTACATTCCTTGCAAATCTCTTCTTTTTGTTGTTTTGTTTCGGTTTTGTTTTTATTAGGGAGCCATCTTCCACTTATGGTAAATTATAAATTATATGATCTATTAAATACCACACAGTTGTCTTTGTCAATAACACATTTTTGTTTTCAGCTTCTTATACTGAATATAATGCATTTGACAGTGGCTGCAGTAAGAGTCAGGCTGAAATTCGTGTCCTTCATATGAGGAAGTCCCCAAACTAATTTTTTAAAAAACACTTTTATTTATGAAAATTAAATTTGTGCTGTTAATAAAATAGTACTTCTTAATAGAATATTAAAATAAGGCATTAATTCAGTAAGAACCTTCTTTATTCCTCAAAGAAATTCTGCTAAGTTGTATCCTCTGAGGAAATTTAAAATGGAGCAAATGGGCATTTCAAGCATTTAGAGGCAAGATGTTTGCCATAAGTCATATATTTCCGAGTCACTTCAACATTTCCAGCTTTGTCATGCCTCACTGCCTGCAAAGTCAGTCAGCTTCCAACTCTCAAACATCACTTATTAAAGCTAAAGATTTATACACTAAGCAGAAGTTTCCTCCCATTGTGGAGTCCTCTTAATTGGTGTGATCCCATGTGTGTGTCTTTTGAACTCAGTTACAATACATAAGTGAAAATTACTTCTATAGAGCCAAATAAAAGATTCCAAGTGATTTTATTTTTTTTTTTTCCTTTTAATATCAAGCTGTCTTTAGAATTATACTCATTTTCTTCCAGGGCCCAATCCAAAGCTCAGTGAATTCAATGGAAAGGCTCATCAGCTTCAATAACATGGGAGCAGGCTCATAACACACCATATGCCGAATATGAAAGTATCCATCTGTCACTGATCCATATCTTGTTATTGTTGTGTGCATTACAACAAGGGATTAGTTTTCTAGGAGATGAAGCTTGCAAAGAAGTTGTTGGAGGAATTTATAAACAAGGGTTTATAAACCTGTAAGCACACATAATGCAAGTCAGCAGTGCTACCAACAAGCATCCAACAGAATTTTGTTTTCACCTCCACAATTGTGCGGAGAAAGTGCACTGTAACCTACAAACTCAGGCCTCCGACTTTTGAGTTGCCAATAGGTTTTTAAGTGATGGATATTTCACAGCAAGTGAGTGCCAAGCGAAAATCTATGTGACCTTCATGCACAGGGACAGAGGACTCAGCAGCAGAGCAGTGTGACAGCCATCAGGCTCCCTTCACTGGTAACACTGATAATCGGCATCAGTCTCCCAGAGGCACCAACACTCAATCCTTTTATATTGAAATATCTGCCCTTATTTTGCCTGAAAAGCAGAGAACAACATTTTCCCTAATTACAGAAGTGTGATGGTACAAGTCATTTTTAAAAGAATGCTAACAGAAGTATGAAGGTTCCCCTCCAATTAAGGATCTTCCTTGTTTAGTTAATTACCCTTTTCAACATTTTCCTACATCTTGGCAAATACACATAGCCCTCAAAAAAAGAAGGCAGTAGGTGGGCACTACACTGAAGATCCCTCACCATTTCTTTTCTCTCCTAGATGAATCAGTTACATTTGAGAGCATGCTGAAAACTCTTTTTACAAACCCAATCACATTTACTCACAAGTTGAAATACGCAGAAGCAACACTACACTAAAAGCGACAGTCGTGATAAGAAGGCTGCTATATTTAGGTGCTCACCTGAACTATGGTGAGCCCCAAGAAATTACCCTGTCAGCACCTTGCCCCAAAAACCCACTGCCTCACGTCCTTCTCTCAAAACAGTCCCCACAGCCAGCTGGCACCCAACACCTCCCTGTAGCCTCCTCCTACAGGTGCCAGGAGCTGCTAGCCAGCAGCCTGTATGCACAGTCGCCATCCTTCTCTCTCCACCATACCAGACCCTCCCTTCATCTTTTTCACGTCTTGCTCTCCTGCATAGTCCCTGTTGTTACTCCAGTGGCACACCCCCAAACACCCTCAATCAATGTTTATTCCCCCATTATAATCCTACCTAACCTTTACTACGTAATTTCTAATTTCTGCTTCATGAGCACAATGCATGTGTAAGACCTAAACACCGTTCCTAGCACAGGCAACCAGCATACTCAAGAGGACAATTACAAAAGCAGGTCTGATTAAAAAAGCCTTCAGAGTAACAGAACTTGCCTAGGGATGCAACTTGTTTTATGCACCTTGAAATCGTTTGGGGGGCTTGGATCCAGTTACTTGAAACAGTCTTCTGTGCTCCTTTGGCAACATTTACCTTTTGAACCAAGAGGCGTAAGTTCCTGTTAGATGTTATACCTTATCAAAATCCAAATACACATGGAGAAACTGTTTTGATGAAATCTATTCCATACTTTAGCCCAAAAACCTTCTCAAAGGCTATCCTAATTATCTAATACTTACAAGAGATTAACGTATTGAAATACTGACTTCAGAATTATGAAACTTCACAGAATCTTGTTTTGTTATACACCAACATCAATTTTGTTTAGTGTTTGGACAGCTAAAGAACTAAAGAACAACAGTTTAGACCTAAGCTGTTTCAGACACTAGGCTGTTATATCACTAGCATACAACCTCTCCACATGTACTAATTTAATACACGCAAAAAATATGGGAAAACATACATTTGTAATTTCATCAACTATAGCAGCTAAGTAACCAAAATACCCTGCAACCTTTTCATCAGCACTGTAGACAGAATATCTACAGTATTACACACCTGAGAAAGGAGCCTGAATGGCTAAGGAGGAATTTCATGCACTAAGTAGGCTACAGAGGTGCAGGATGAAGACTGGTGTTAACCTTACAGAGTAGAATAAAAATTAAAATGCCTGTATTCTCAGTATATTTTCTTACTGTACTGTGTCCATCCATATAAAATAAACCATCTTTAGACAACTCTGGATCTAAAACACTGGAAACTATGTGCTTTTTGACATCATGTTATCCTTCTCTCCTCCTTCATCTACAAGACTGTGAGCTTAAACATTACCCACAACAACAACTGACTCTTCTTCCAATTTTTCCAAATTGAACAAGGATTTTTGCTGTTGCTATGAGGATACAAATTTTAATCTATCAGGGTAACATTTGAGATCCTTGGCATCAGAGTGATTACTTTCGTTAGTAATTACAAGAATGGAGGTTCCTCCTCTTCATTTCTCAGAGGAATGATAAAGTTTACAGGAAACCCAAACCAAAGTCCATATTAATTTCTTGTTCTATGATTGTTAATTCTTTCCTTGTTTTGTTGGTTTTAACAAGCAAACTGACTACTGATTCTGATTGTCATTTAGAATAGGTACTACCAAACCTTCTCATCCTGAAAACTTCTGCCTTGTTTCTTACAGGAATATTCACTTGAAATGAGTAGTGCCTTTACAGTTCAGAAAAGGAGAGGTGGAGGTCTTTGTGGAAGTCTTTACCGGAGATTACTCAAAAAGGACTAGGAAACTGAACACAGATCTCAGGACTAGCTTGAATCCTACAGCCTGGCTTTGAGTAAGGAAAACATTCACTTTAAGAAAACAGAAAAACTGAACAAGAACTGGCAGTCTCTTCAAGAAAAGCTGGAAAACATTTGCTTTTCTCATGTTTCCACATGTTTTCTCTAATTCAAAAAACTATTTTGAAATTTATCATTACTAAATAATTGACCTTATTGAAATCACGAACCTCTAATTGATGACATTATTGCACCATAGATCTCTGTTCCTGCAGACAACATCACTAGACTGGATCTCTGTTATTAGGTGAGAAGCACTATTTTATTACAGAGTAAGTTGCTGGTATTTAACGATTTTATCTGTTTTCTGATTGTTGACCTGTTATCAGTGAGCTACAAATATAACACTGGCTTCACTGTTCAAATGGTTCCATGGTCCAGTCAACAGCACACCAGAAACAAGGAACAATTAGTGCTCACTTGTGTTTCTCAGCAGGGCTGATGCAGAACAAATCCAAACTTTTCAACCTGTCTATGTAACACCATAAAAGTAATTGATGTTATGTTGCATTGAATCAACTAGGTTTCTTTTCTTGTTTTCCTTTTTCTTTTTTTCATTCTATTTTCAGAAGCATACTTTATCAGAACTGCATTTATTATTCATATTGAAGTCCTAGCTCAAGACTTACTGTGCTACTCTTCTACAAAACACTGATGAAAGATGGTTCTGGATCGCAGAATTTACAGTCTACAAGACAGATGAAAGATGAATATAAAGAAGTCTGCACTGAGAAACATGACTGCTCAGCGTGCTAGAAAGTGCCTCAGTCCAGTGATTGCTAAAGAGGTTACACCAGTCCCTATGCTCATTTCAGCCCATTTTTGAGAACACTAAACCATGTTTTTAATATGGAGAGCACATTCCTTAAACCGCACCTGAAATACACCTATCTCACAGAAAACTCCCCAAAATCTGTACATAGTTTAAGCTGCTAATTAGCCCTCAGAAACAAATTATTCTAGTCACTTCCATGCTCATTTCAGCTGGTGATAGAGGAGAAAAAAAGTACCTATATATAAGTGATAAGTAAGTCATACTACTTACATGAGGGATTATCTAAAAATACTGGGTGTTTTTTTCCTGAACCCTTGTCACTTTTAACCTCCTAACAGATCATTCTACTTGAAATTATTCCTGGATGAGATGTGTATTTCTCTTTGTTTTCTCTTTGTAGCTTCTGTTAATTTCATAGATAGCAACCAATACTGTTAATCTATGTCATTGTTTTCTATAATTTCTATTTGGATCCAATAAAAAAGTTTCAATTGTTATGTAATGCATTCCTTTTTCATGTCCTCCTGGTTTTTGTAGTGTCAGATAAAACCATGATAAATCTAAAGGTGGTAATTATGTCATTGAAATTACACATTAAGCCTCCAATAGTAGCATATAGTCACTCTAGAGACAAGAGATTAGGGACTCAAGATTGTACTCCTTTTCTTTTCCTCTTTTTATTTCAGAAGAAAAGCCTCTGCAATAGGTTATGCACCTTAATATTTAATTAAGTTATGAAATCAATATTAAGCTACAGTTTGATTTCAGTACCATTAAGCTCTTTTATTCCTTCAACGATTTAAAGTTCAACATTTGGATGACCAGTCTGAATAGTTGGCACTGTACCAGAGCAGCTACTGTTCCATGGTTTTAAACAAACCCCACCAAAACTGGGTGGCGGGTGGTGTGTTGGGTGTGGATATGCAGAAACTACCACTACCACTGGTAGCATATTCAGAACATATTCTGCCAGGAAGTAAATGTCTCACCCGCTGACACAACAGTTCTTTCATCATTTTCCAAGACAATTAAATTTCATAGGCATCTTTATTCCCCAAACACTCCTTCAAGAGAACAGAGACGCTACATAATCTATGGCTGGATGATGAGACTCTATTTGTTGTTCTTCTCTTTCAGCAATACCTATTTCCAAATTCCCCATCTCTGCATTTCTGGGTGATCAGACCCCTAAAATTTCTAGAAAAGGGTTACAGAGGAACCAGACCTAGAAGGCAGTACAATTTGGATATAAACGAGGACTGAAAAGCACAAAAAGGCTTCAGTAAAAACAAATTTCCTAATTTACCAGACCATTTTCAGAACACACATCTCCTGCTTCTGCAAATTAGGGGGCAGGGTGAGAGGGAAAGGCAGAAAAAAAGCCCCAAACCACCACAAAAATAACAAAAAAAACCCACTCTGTCTGGCGTGGGCAGAACCAAACCCAACCAAAACAATGAAAATCCCCATAAAACCACAAACACCAAAAACCTCACCATGCTTGTTGTCTTAGGTGACTCTTCTAAGGAGAAGAGGGGTATTTTGTACAACCTCTGGAAAAAGAAACTTT
>WEKX01017539.1:0-10542 GCA_013390025.1 Pitta sordida | reverse complement strand
GGTCAGTCCAATTCACAAGCAGCAGCGGGATGCCTGGAAGAACATCTCTACCCCTTCTCTCGTGGGCCTGGGGGCCTTCAAAATCTCTCAGCCTCCCGACGCAGGTTCTGAGCTGGCACGCTACATCTTACTACTGAACTTTTTTTTCTTCTCTCCCAAGTATGTTATTCTGCAGAGACGCCTTTATCTCTACTCTGTAACCTTGAAGGCCCTGGCAGCACGGAGAGAGCCTAGGCAAGAACTGAGCTGTTAACCCCCTCGCTACCAGAGCAGCAGAAAACCCCCTAAACCATAACACAGTCTCACAGAAATTAATATGTGTTGCCAAAAGACAATGATGGTGTCTGCAGTGAGAAGAATGCAAAGAGAGTGGGAGTTCAGATGCAATGCCACCTGTCATAGTTATCTTCCTCTGAGATACCCTCACCCACAAAGCTGTAAAAGAGGCTCTGGAATTGCAATATGAAGAACCTAGAAGCTCTGGAACCTGCAATCTTGGAGAAAACAGAGCCTGCTTTCAAAAATTCAATTTGTTACACTGAAGCTATTCAAGACATCCATGTCAAGAAGTCTGGATCTCAGCATTTCAAGTGTCCCTGTTGTTATTGCTGAAGTTTCTGACCATTTATGGAAAAAGAAGGAAATAAAAATATTTGAAATTAATGAGACACAGAAGGCATGCTTCTTAATTTTGATCTGTTAGATACAAGGCAGTTGCAAAATCACATCATGGTGTGAGTTCATAGAGCACAGCCTTAAGAGTATATTGACTGCGTTGTTTTGTGGGATTTTGGCTTTGATGTTAAGGGATTGATAAGATATTGTATGACTTCATGAAAGAAATATCCTTCTGGTAAGAATGAGTAAGTATTCTGTGAAGCAAAGCAAAGTATTAACTTGTGAAAAATTCATATATAGGATATTGCAAAACAAGCAATGAAAATGCCTCAAAAGAAAACCGTTTAAATTGGTATATTTCAATATCTCCTGCTGACTGGCACATCTGTAAGTATTATACTTATGGCTTCCCTTTTTTCTTCTTTTTTTTTCTTCTGAGTCTGAATGGAAGAGATTTCTTGTAAATGCTACACCTGAAACTAAGTAGAGGATAGCAAAGAACCTTTGCACTGTTATTCGTATTCTGACTTCTGGGACACAATTCTTTGCTTTTTTTTTTTTTTTTTTTTTTTACATACATGGTCCTTTTTGCCATCTGCTTTTTCTGGCACAGGAGCAACATGCTGTCTTGAAGCAATTTCATATATTTCTTTTTGTCCCTTTCATTCAGTTCCTACTATGTATCAAGGGTCATAGGCTCATAACACTTCTGGGCATTTGACAGACACCTCCTTCTTTCTTCTCTTATTCTTTTTCTGACATAAAATCAGTCTTTCATTCACTGTGGAGAGGATGTCTCTTACAGATATCCCAAATGAAGTCAATGGTAAAAATAGGTTTAAAAAGATATTTTTAGAGATTTATCAAATAAAAGAAGATTGGTCAGAAAATTTCTTAAATATTCTGTAAAAAACCTCCCAGAAACAATGAACTGAAAGAATTATCATGGTGACTTCTCTAATAACAATTTAGAGTAAACAGTGTGAGTGCAAGGGTAATTTCCCCAACATCGGGTGATGATGGGTGTTTGTGGGTTGTACTAGCATGAAGTGTAAAGTAAACGGATTGTAAATAAGAAATACTGCAAAGTCAGTCAGAGCTCATACAGACTGATGTTAGCTAATGTGTCTTTCATGGAATTATTAAAGGCTTAAAGAAAGCTGATAAATGACTTTGCTAATGACCTAGAAATGCTGGAGAGGGTCATGGAAAACTGTTCTATCAATCTACAGAGAAATGACAGCCTATAGAAAATACTTTCACATGGATGTGTATGGTCCTGTGCAGTCAGTCTGTGCCCACATTCCCTATCACCTAGCCATACTCCACTTGTATTTCAGATGTATTACTAGGATCAAGGATTTCTTTACTCAGCACCTACTACCTCCAATTTACATTAATGCAGATACACACTAGGGCAGGTTTCTGCCTCTGTCTCACAAAGCAGAAGTCTTTCTCTGCAGTTCCAAGCAGACATGTCCTCTGGAATATACAGGCTTGGTTTAAACTGCTTGAAAATACTTTCTAGGTTATCCAAGGAAACAAAAGGATTCCTCTACCAAGAAAAATCTGAAACTCTGCAAGTGGGGGTGGATGGCCAGGCTGGTCTAATTTTGTGAGCTTATTCAAAACTTCTCCCTTGGTCCCAGCAGCAGCAAACTACCTCTCTGTCCACCTCAGAGTTCAGACATAGCGTGCAAATAATTTGTTTGTTTATACAAACAAATAAAAATACAAACAAATAAATTATAATTTATTTGTTTATACAAATAATTTGTCTACAGCTGGAAAGCTGAAGTGTTTTGAATTGGGTATTTATACTATATGTTTGATTTACAGTTTTATTCATCAAAACTCTGCAGTCCAAATTACTGGTTACTGGATAGCTTCCATGGATAATTTTAAATTGTCCATGTGTTTTGTTTGAATGCTTAGACATGATTTTCACTAATGTATTGGTACATGTTGGTAGAAATTTCAACTGTTTTCACAGTTAAAATAATACATTTGAGAACAATTGGGGATTTCCTCCTTTTTTTCTCTTTTTACTTTTGATTTCCCATGCAAGTTGTATGTACTTGTAAATTGACAAGATCCAAAGGAGTTCTTATTTGCTCACTACTGCCAACCACAGGGAAAGGAAAGAAGGGAGGATACAGTCATGAAAATAACTTATTTACTTGAAGAATTATCATGCCTTAATCTGATAACTAAAGTGAGTTATGACCTGATCCAGGCCTAATGTGTAAGTCGTGGAGAGCATCTAGGGTGTGCAGTATGTTTGATCCATGTCCAATACTGTTCTGTGGTCTAGGTACATTTCAGTCTTTCCTTGCCTCAGGATATGCAAGATGGCTCTTTTCACAAAGTTCTCATGCACATCCTAGCACAGATGGCACACAATCCTCCACAACAACAACAAATATGAGACAATCTCAGATATTTCATTGTTTTCCTTTGCAGTGTTCTGGTATTGTCCCTCTCTAACATTGCTTCATGCACTGTCATTTTCCAAGTCCTGCACTTTTTCTTCAGTGCTCCAAGATGTTTATACTCCTAAAGATTAAAGTGCACTTGCCTTGTGCCTTTTCTACCCAGCTGAAGTGCACAGTCCTTCAGGTAACCTTAGCAGGAGTAAGGACAGACACACATTCACACATGCAAAACAGCAAAATGATATTACAGAAAGTATCTCAACATATTCTGATTTGGAAGAGACAGATCATCAAGACTCTTACATGAATGGTCCATATGTGCATCAAACCCACAAACTTGGTGTTATGAGCACCATGCTCAAAAAAATCACACCAAAGATAAAGGTGAGGTCAGTGTGATGGGAAAAGAGGCACTCTTTACTCATAAAAATTCTGGACTAAGAAAAGCTTAAAAAGACTAAAAATAATTTATGTTAGAGGTGAAAAAAATAATACTGATAATGGCACATGATGTATAACTCTACATAAACTCAGTAGCTATAGCTACTAGGACAGTCTATAAAACATGCATAAAATATTCCTCTGTGCCCAGGAGGAGCTGGACTGTTGAGGAAATTCACCTTTTATTCAATGAACATTTTCCCATTACAGATGTCACCCCACCACGTTATGTTTGAGTCTGCTTCAGTTCTTTAAGATACTGCTCTTCCCACATGCTTATGGTGTCCATGTCAAATTATGTGCCAGCAAGCATTAGAACAGCTTGCTGCTATCAAGGAATCACTGGTACAGGAAGGATGCTTCGTGTATCCCCGGGCCCCTAATGGCTTTTAGCCATTTAGACCAGTGGGATTTGGAGAGCTGGTTCAGTCTGAAAATGGCTTTTATAAACAAATCTCAAATCTGGGTATGAAAGTAAATGAGATGAAAAAATTTAGAGGTAGATCAGGTTGTAACCAGTCGACCAGTCAGATGTTTACAGGTTTCACAGGTTTCACAGGTCATTTTGAGTTGGAAGGGATCCACAGGATCATCTAGTCCAACTCCCAGACGCATAAGTTTGGAACCACGGGCACCACGCTCCATCCATCCAAGCCTCTCAATATCTAGACCATGTCACTGGGTTCCTCATTGAGTCTTCTCTTAAACACCTCCAGGGATGGCGACTCCACCACCTCCCTGGGCAGACCATTCCGCTGAGAGATGTGAAAAAGCTCTTTCTAACATCCAGTCTAAACCTCCCCTGGTGTAGCTTAAGGCCATGTCCTCTTGTTCTGGTGTCGTCTGCCTGAGAGAAGAGATTCACATCTACCCAACTGCAACCTCCCCTCAGGTAGCTGTAAACAGTAATCAGGTCACCTCTGAGCCTCCTCTGTTCCGGGCCGAACAACCCAAGTNTTCACCAGCACTCTCTGAGCTCATCCATCCAACCAGTTCCTAACCCAACATAAAATGCTTCTGTCCATTCCATGCTCTATGAGTTTCTCCTGAAGCTTATTAGGGTAAACTGTGTCAAAGGCTTTGCTAAAATCCAAGTACACCACATCCACAACCTTTCTATCATCATCCAGGCAAATCACCAGATCATAAAAGGAGATCAGGTTAATCAGGCAGGACCTGCTTCTCCTGAATCCATGCTTTCTAGTTCTAATGTCATGATCGTTTTGCAGATGCTGTGTAATAGCACACAAGACTATCTGTTCCATGACTTTGCCTGGGACCGAGGTCAGGCTGACAGGTCTGTAATTGTTCAGATCATCTTTCCTGCCCTTCTTGTGGATGGGTGGCACATTAGCCAATTTCCAGTCTTGTGGTACATCACCAGTAAGCCAGGACTGTTGGTAAATTATGGAGAGTGGCTTAGCAAGTTCATCTGCTGGTTCCTTCATCACCCTCGGATGGATCCCATCTGGTCCCATGGATTTGTGAGGGTCCAAGCCACTCAGCAAGTCTCTGACTACCTCCTCATGGATTACAAGGGGGTTATATTGCAGCCGACTCCTTCCGTCAGCCCACAAGTCCAGTTGTCCTGCTGGCAACTTCTGTAAACCCAGAAACTAGTTTCTGAAATAATTGCCCCAAAGTCAAAAAAAATAAACCAGGGGAAAGTAACTTGATAGGGTGTCTCACAGTATTTGATGATACAGGTTTCAGCCCTTCTCTGTTTATATGAATCACTGTCATAATGGTGTCTATAGTGTCAGATGAAAGATGTAATCTGTGCTAATCTATATTTTAAAATAGAAATAGAAAAAGAGATGAAAACTCGGAATTAAGGCAGATTTGTTTAAAAAACACATTGTATGATTTGGAGAATGATGAAGGGTTTCTAGCTATTAGAGCTTTGCAGCAGTATAAACAGCGATATACCTTAATTGCTGGCAATAGGCTGGTTGATATACTAATAAACACTTATATTTTTATATTACTTTGATTTTAATGTTGTCAGAGCTTTAGGTGTCCATTTGTGATATGTCAGTGACCAGTACTCTTCCAGGTCATATAACTTACCCTACAGGGTTTTCTTCATAATAGGTCTATGAAAGAAACCTTACAGATTTTATGGTATTGCTGTAATTTAATTGTTAGATGGTTTAGTAAAGATATTCTAAAAGAAAGAAATGGCTCAACAAGTTTATCTACACTGAACCATTATCTCTGGACTCACAGCAGCATTTTTTAAAACCTTGTGAGGAAATTCATCTCACAGACTATTAGTAGCATTTACCCTGTAGCACATAGAGTTACCTCTCCATAGGTTGCATTTTTGTCTAGTCGTTTCCCCTTGAGTGTCACAAAATAGTAGTAAACAGTTTACAGACACATAGAAACTTGTGGATCCCTATTCTGCTGAATTTATCAGATGCTGTTTCAGAAGCATAGAAATAACACAGATGCTTTCATGATCATGTGATTAGCTACAAATGCTACAACTGCATCTAGTCCAGCTGACCCCAGATACCACAGGGAATGCTGCAATGTTCAATACTAAAGTCATAATTTCTGCAAACCATGTGTTTTAATATATTTCAGTATCCCTGAATCAATCAGGATATTCTGACAGAGAAACTGCAAAACTGATTAGGAAAAAATATGAAACAGACAGTGACAGTAAGAATGGATGTAGACATACACATTATTTTTCAGTTTCTTTTCCAATTATTTCAATAGAAGTTTTAAAGTCCTTTACCTGGTGCTCTTGTTATGGGTTGAATTACTTAGAATCACATCAGATTTCCATTGCTTGTCTTTCAATCTCACACTTTTCCTCCCTTGGTTCAGTTCTATGACTATTCACTGTTTGAAACATAATCCATACTTCAGATATCAACACGACTCTTTGAGAAGGATAATGCTTGAAAATAAACCTCCAATACTTCCATGAAGTCAGAAGCTAAGAGGAATCACAGCCTAGGCATGTCAGGGCCACAGGGGCAGGGTGGGCTAGGGTGTTTGATACAAGGGAAGAAAATATGTTGGAGGGAGTCGGAGAGATGCAAAAGGAAGAGAAGTTGTATTACCCTTCATCCATCAACAACATAATTAGTAAAACATGGGTGAGCTTCTTTTAACAGATGACCTGGGTTGTATACTCAAAAATTATGAAAACTTCCTTTAAGATTAGCACACAGAAAGTTAAATCTCTTCTATCTGTATTTTGCTGTGCTTCTCTTTGAAGGAATAATTTCCTTCTCCTTTCTCTTATCCACTCTGTGGTCTTGCAAGAAAATATTTCTCTGCAGCAATTGTACCTGCACTAACAAGGATGCAGATCAGCTTGGTAAGTAAGAAGATCTATATTGACCTTATTGCAGAGGTGAGACCTACATGCTTTATCTACTATAGCAGAATAAAGGAAAAGGATTAATTGTGCAGGAAGTACACAGGTGGGGGGCTCTGAATGCAGCGATTCAGCTTTGGCTGGAACATGCAAAAGGCCTTTGCAGTGCTCATTCTCTCAATTCTTAGCATGAAAATTAAATCATCAGCTTCTTTTTAGTTCTCACTTTTATCCTTATTTTGGAGCTGATCTGGGCAAGCAAGGATGGATTTCTACTTTTGAAATAGTTATATTAGTTCTTTTTAGTCAGGAGGAAGAAACAGACCTTCTAGCAAACAATTTGTCTTATCTCAAATGAGATACCGATAATATGATATACATAATGGATATGCCATTAATACTCAAAACCACCCATTTTTCTGTATTACTATTAAGGTAATCTAAGGTGACTAGCATGACAGTAGACAACTGTACAATATATATATCTCTGTTTGGTCACATTAATCCAAGCCTCCCATTTTTCTGTGGCTATGGTGAATGAACTAGAAAACAGGGTCAAAACTTTACAGCAATTTGTTCCCAAACAGAGATTTCAAAAACAGGATTAAACAATCCCTCCCAAGCATTTCAAATGCTTGATTATACAGTGAGCCCCCGCGTATTCCCGGTCCGCTATTTGCGAGCTTCAGTATTTGCGGGTGATTTTTCCACGAGCTGTGCAACCTCGGCGCATGCCAAGAACATATCTGGACCCCAGTAGGCTCAGCCCCCAGTCTCGCCGCTTGCGCTGCAAGCACAGCTGGCCCTGCCCCTTCGCTCTCCCCTGCCATTGTGCGTGTGCCATTGTGTGCCAGGGGCAGCCCACCGCTCGGCCGGCTCTCGCCACCAGCCCCACTCTGAGGTCCCAGTGTGGGGCCGGCCCTGCTCTCAGGTCCCAGCCCCGGGCCAGCCCCGCAGCTCCGGGCTAGGCCGCCTCAGCGTAACACAGCCAGACAACTGAGACAAGCCCCACTCTCAGGACCATCCTCCAGATCTTACACAGGGAGAGGGCGTGGCTACGGATTTCACAACTTGCGGGAGGTGGACCAGACCCAACAGCCCGCGAGTAACAGATGTCCACTGTATCTTCTAGACTTTATAAAAAGAAAGTTGTATGGAGTCTTGGGCTTTTGTTTAGTCAACATCATGGTCCAAGAGGTCTAGACACTGTTCTGTTTCTCAAGAAATGCAGAATCACAGGATCACAGCACAATTCAGGTCTCTAGTGAAACTTCCTGCTCCAAACAAGGCAAGCTATATGGTTTGACCATACCAATGAATCATGAATCACAGAGGCCAAGGACATTTAATTGAATTCTTACATTTTTCTTTAAATATCATGGAAAACAGTCTGTTATCTTAAAAACAGATTGTTACAGATCTGAAATTCAAAACCTTTATTTTATGAATCTTAAAAAATGTGAGACCAAATATTTCTTCTACAGTCTTGGAAAAATGGATTTTTTTTTTTTTTCATTTTAGTTCTTCCTGAAGTCATAGGATTCCAGTGTAAGACTGAGGTAAGAACACCAAAAATAGAGTTCATGCCTGACCAGGTAGAGCCCTTTCAAGAAAATTATTTTCATTTGGTGGAGTTTTCCTTTGGGTGTTTTTACGTATCTTATATGCGTTTCATATTCAGCTATATTTATTCTCTCATAAAGCCTGTGGTGACACAGCCAGCTCTATTAACCACACAAAGAAAACTATATGGAAAAATACTGAGTAATTTGTCCACAGGCATGGACAAGAAAAATATTATGAGCAAATCTTCAATATACATACTATTAAATTCCAAATGAATTCCCAGAGAGAATTTTTTGCCACACCTTGTCTCTCATTTTGATTACTTAGAGCAGCCATGCAAAAGTGGGAGGAGAATTTTCCCTACACAATGTGAAGCCTGGCTTCCAAAAAAAGACAGTGAAGAAAGGACATTAGGATGATCAGAAGGATATGCACAGAGTGAGAGGCAGAAGAGTGATATCAACTCAGGCGAAAGGTCAGTTGGGTTCAGTCTCCCCTCTCTTGGCAGCTTATAGGGGGAGACATCAACAAGGGGAAGCAAGTGATATTTTCTCCCTGGTTACCTCTTCCATATTGTGGTTTGTGCCTCAGGAACTTAAAGTCAGGCATGCTATCTTTGTCCTTCACAGCATTTAGCATTCATTGGCAGAGCACCATCCAGTTGCCTGCAATGTATGGGTTCAATCTGACTCTAAAAATGTTGTATGTGGTCCTCCCACAGGTGTCCTCCATATGTCAATGTTAGGTCCCACTCATGTCTTTCAGGGGCCCAAACTGGGCAGAGAGGAAGGATTAGAGTTTCATCTGAGAAGGTTAATGGAAATATGTATCAGTACAGTATTTTGTCTTAAAACAAAAGACTCTTCCTTTAACTTGAGTGTTACAAATTGTCCTCCTCACAGCTTCCCTTCACAGAGGGATTATAGTTTGATAGATATGAAATTGCCATATATAATGGCACCGTTTTTAAGAAAAACCTGTCATGTCCTGCTCCATCTGATAAAGACAACATATTCTGCAAGTCTTTACACCAAAATATATAGCCTGGTATTTCATACGAGTCATGAGTCAACAAATTATGGAGCTTGCTTTCTCCTAAGCATGCAATTTGATCTCCAAGCATGAGCAACAGTTCTTGTATTTCAATCAGTAAACAATTGCTCTTTAAAAACATTCAAACTGATGTTTATTTGTGCAATCTGTCCTTCAGCAGAGGCTTAGTTTGATGAACTAAAAGATGTAACTCTAATACCAAAGTGTCTAAAAACTGACAAAACATTATATTTGATCATGCCTGATGAGTGTACTAGGGAAGCATATAGTTTGGAAAGCTGATACAGTGTCTCATTGAAATCATCGTGTCTTAACCATTGTTTCTTTCTGAACTAACCAGTCACTATCCCCGCACTGTAAATTTTCTTTTTAAAATTACAGGGATCAGATTTCCAACAAAAAACATGAATAATGTATAGCCTGAATGAAATAAAAATGAAAATTTTTCTTCTGTTTTAAGATAAAAGTGATTACTGTGGATATCTTTTCCCCTTGGGGAGAGTGCAATGGGGTCCTCTATTTCATTAGAGATGTCAAACACGGCATCAATATCAGTGCTGAGCCCTTGAATGGTGACCAGACTGGGTGGGCACCATGAGTAAGAAAACAAGATTTTCTTTGTTGATTAGAGAAATTTTGTTGCAATGAAGCAGGCTACCAAAAAACCCAAAAAGATAAATAAACCCAAATCAAACCCAAGCTGGAAAACCAAACTGTAATTTGACTGCAGTTAACAATCTTAAAGGCAACATGGGATATTGCTGAGAGGTTGCCAAAACTAATACAACCTTCAGACTATTACCCTCTTCTGATCGTCCAGGCTGGTAGTGACGAGATTAATGAGAGGGGCACCAGAGAGATCAGGGAGGGGTTTAGGGAACTAGGTCAAATGATTAGTGGGACAGGAGCACAGGTAATTTTTGCTCTGTCCCTGTAATGGCAGGATAGGACCCTGAAGGCAGCAAGAGGATTCTTGCTCTTAACAAATGACTTAGAGGCTGGTGTCATCAGAAAAACATTGGGTTCTATGACCATGGGGTCTCCTTCACTAAACCAGGCTTGACAGACACTGGAGGGCTGTACTTATCG
>WEKX01017525.1:1478-13563 GCA_013390025.1 Pitta sordida | reverse complement strand
TGTTTGTAATATAAAGAGCCACCCCCTTACCCCTTCTGCCATATCTATTTCTCCTGAATAGTGTATATCCATCCAACTGAACATTCCAGTCATGAGACTCATCCCACCATTTGCCATGATGGCAATTATGTCATACTTCTCCTGACACATCAAAGCTTCCAGCTCTTCCTGCTTATTACCCATACTTTTCTTGTTAAAATATGAACACTTGAGTTGGTTTATAATATTCAGTTTTGGCATGGGTCCACCACCCACTTTATTGCTCTGAGGGTCTCCTTTAGATTTATCCTGTGGTGGCAAGTAAACTATGGCCATTGTTTTTCTCAGGTATATTCTAGCTATGCTCTTCTTACTTTACTAGTCCCAATTTGTAAAACAGTACAAATACTATGAACCAGTTGATGGTCTACCTACTGACAGACAGTACAGATATTTCTTTTCTATTTGATTATCTACATTCCCCTTGGAGTCAATTAAAATTTCTCCCAGATTTGTCTGAATGAGAGATATGTCTCTAAAATTAAATGGGTGAACTGGCTGAGCCAACTCTCCTTTTATGAAATAAGAAATCCGAAAGACATTGAGTGAGTCATGAAGTGTGTAATGTCTCCCAATTCCTGTATTAAATATTTAATCAGTTTATTTGAAATATTTTAAAAACAAAACTCTGCATTTTTACTCTCTTTTCTCTGGGAAAACTTGCCCTTGAACAAGAGAAAGTATGTACCTAAGACAGTAGTAAAGGCCAGGGGTACAGCCAGGCCCACAGGACCTTTGACTGTCTTTGCCACCAGTCAACATGGACAGCTTTAGAGAAGACACCAGATCAGAGTTTGCAGAGAAGGTAATTCAAGTAAGTGTATCCCTAGTTTTACCTTGAACAGTGTTTTTTTGGGAAAATTTTCTCCTCTAAACTCTACAGGAGGCTACTATTTTTTAATTTTTTTTTTTAAGGAATAACTGATCCCCTCTCATTATTCAGACTTCACAGAGATAAGATGCACTATAAAGTAATTTGCAAGAAAATTAAATACATTATTCTTCTCATAATAATCACTTCTATAAACCACAGTATAAATAAGTGCAATTTGAATGGCAGCTTAATTCACATATGAAGCTAGATTTCAAATTTTGATTTGCTCCTGAAGTCTTGACTGCTTCAGCTTTTGATCTCCCTATAATCTTGGTATTCTCAGTCAGAGAAACATGAACTTTAGCTGTTGCTAAAAATAAAGTATATAAAAACTATTTCAGCTGACAATACTAAAGATTCCATGTATTCCTAGAACAAAGTGTATGAGTGCACTGGAGACCACTTAAAGGTCACTTTTTCAGTATCAGATAATGTCAGAACTAAGAAAATAAACTGAATGTTCTTGGCTGAAGCATGTCAGACCATCTTCATGAATACAATATAAGCCATTAAGATTTGGTTCTGGCATATAATCACTCAAGAGAGTAATGGCTTTCACCAAAACCAGAATGATTTAATTACCTGACCTGAATTATGCTACATAATAACATTGTAATTCATAGTGCACTCTTCCCTTAATGTATTTTATGCATTGTGTTGAATTCCACTTTTTTTTCAGCCATGCACAATGGTTTAGGCAACAGGGCTTCACTAACCTGACTAAGAATGCAATCTAACACAATCTAACCTAATTTTGTGTTCTGATTTGATAGACTTAGAGGCTGATCCTGAAAAGACTAATGTCAATCTTAGCTTTCTGTAGTGCAACCAACTCCTTCCCACAAAGAAATATGTAATTTTAAATATTTTTGCTGTAAAAACAAATCTCTTTTTTCCTAAGACTGTAATGTAAAATTGCAGCAAATTAAAATATTCCTCTAGCATTTTTTTCAGTTCTTTCAATTAAATTATGAACACTTTATAAATAAATAAAATGTAGTCTGGTCTACCGAAAAATTTCTTTAGGTACAAATAAGTATCATTGTCTATTCTTTCCAAATCAGGTTATATGAAAATCAAGTAAAATTGTGACCTTGAAAAGTTATTGCACATATCTTAGACTGTAAATCACCAGGTATGTANCTGGGATGGGCTTTCAGTCTCTGCACGGGTGTTAGATGGTGAGTTGGACTAGATGATCCTTGTGGGTCCCTTTCAACTCATAATATTCTTTGATTCTGTGATCCTGTGTGATTCTGTGAATTTAGCTTGCCCTTAAATTCTAAGGAACTGGATACTAAACAAGTCTTGATGCTTTATTTGCATTGAAATCTTGTCACTTAAAAAGATTTGGAGGAAGTTGTGAACTTGTCACTTATATGGAACACATTTTTCTCTGAGTAGCCACATCACAGAATTTTATTTTAGCAGAAAGAGACAAACATAGTTGGTCCCAGTTATTCCTGATTGAGACTAACAAATTTCACCTGTCTTCAACTGGTTTTCAAGAGCTATTCTTAATGCATAATTACCACATACAACCCCTTTTACCACAGATAACATTAAAGCAGCTTTTCCAGCTGATAACTTAAAGCCATTGTATTATCTGAGACACTGGCTTCCGAGTTCTTGAAACAATAAAGCATGTGTGGATTATAGGAGAAAGTAAATTTAGTTAGATTATTACCAAGCAAAGGCTATTTTGAAGATATCCTGTTACTGGGTAAATGACTAATGGATTATCTTGATCTTTAGTTGATATATAACATAAAACATGTTATTTCATACTACCAGAATTCTAAATAAAGAAGAACAGTTGGAGGATGAATTGTTGAATTTAAGATAAAAAATAAGCATTTAATACTAAACCCACATATGCTTATACTTGACTTTTTAGTTTTAGCTTTCATGAGGCTGATAAAGTTTGTAGGGCTAAGCACATTTCATATATTTTTTAAGGACAAAATACAATAAAACACATGATCTCTAATTTTGCTGAATATCTACATGGAAGATGCAATATTACACATCAATATTTGAAACTAGTAAAAGGAGAAGTATGAGGTATATGAACTGTACTGAAAGACGGTTGCAAAGAAAAAATTGCATTTGTTTGTTACTTTTCTAAGGAAATACTTTTATAGGACTAGGTACAACAGAAAAAGTCTGAGTAAGAAAATTGTTATAAGAAGCCCTCCTCTGATGGGAAAAGTGAGTGCCTGGCCTATGCTATAAACAAGTGGCCATTTCAGAAGTGTCTTCTATCCTTATTCTTCCTAAGGAAAGGACATACCACCACAGCAAGCTTCAGTTACTGAAGAAAATTCTTGATGCAGGATTCTCCATAGGGTCCTTCTTTGCTTTGAATAGTCTGCACCATAAGGGAAAGAGGAACTGCCATTATTATCTCATTATTATTATGTGATTTGGAGTGCTGATGCATGTTTTCAACTTATTTCAGTACATTCTTGGCTACATCAAGTGGAGTTCCAACAGCAAAGTTCAGAACACCACAGATATGGAAAGTAAATTAGAGAAATAATGTACTGCATTTAAATATTTATTTTAAAATCTTTTTTTTTGCCTTTTACACTATAGAATATTAGGGTTGAGCTGAAAAGTGATTTTAACTGAAACTGAGAGGGTCCAGCTGAATGTGTGGCGCTTGGATTTTCTAATGTTAGATGTCTAACATTAGATATGTAACACTGGATAGATGTTTTTTGCACCAGATCTACAAGACGCAGACAGAAGATTCAAGAGCAGAGTTCACAGGTTATTCTGGGTTGGAAGGGACCCACAGGATCCTCTAGTATGTTCCTCTCATCTTACTTTCATCATTTTACTTTTCTGAGTTCTCATTGTTCACACTGGATTTCCATTTTGCTTGTATTAAAAAATAAGTAAAATACTTTATTTTCCTCCACAAAATCATTAGCACTAATATTTATATAATGATATTTAAAAATGTCTTGCATGAAGGACTTGACAAGTAAATAATTACTGATTTTGAGAATATTTCTTAAGAATGGGTAAATAATAACTCACATCTGTCAGAACACTTCTGTTCTAAAAACTGTGAAATTCCAAGAAAGGACCCCAGGATGGTCTTGGTGTTTTAACTTTTCAGACTACTGTTCAAATATCAGTACTTCTTTAGCTTTCCTCTTTTCAAGAAATTTTTTAGCACAAATCCACTTCACGAATGCCACTTTTAATGACTCTGCTAAAATTTTAAGCAAGCCCTCCATCATAGCCAAGATTCCTGTAATACGCAACATTTCTGATAACCATGACATGTAAATTGCCTGCAGAAGGAAATCAGAAGAGTATAGCTCGAATTCAGCTCATCTGTCAAAAGCTTAAAGATAATTTCTGACCATAGTGTCATAAGAATGCGTATGGACAGTTGGTAAATGACAGCTATTGGAGAGATAAAAGCACCAGCTTGGAAAATGAGAACTCCTTTAAATTTCACCTAATGGAGCCTATTTCTAAATAGTTACACACCATGAAGTTTTGATTTTGCTGTTTAAAAACTTTAAGATGAAAAGGACAGCAGGAGAATGATTAGGATTCTGACAGGAAGATTATCTTTTGAGATAATACAAAAAACATGACAGTAATAGTAAACCCACAGATTACGTATTTGCAGAGCATGGTATGAAATGGTGAACCTTGTGGGTAGATCCATAAAATATTCTGAAGGCAGAATACAAAACACAGAAAAATTTAATATATTTATAAATATTTAAGAATTTCCTCATGGAAGTTGCAATTTTATTTCGAGGAAATATCTAGCTCACTAAAACAGTAGCATATACATCTAGTCCAGATTAACTAGCTGCTGTAAGGAAGAGGATCTTTCCTCCAGATAGACAGAGTGCTTGCACACAGGCTCACTGGAGAACCAAGAGTAAGATTGGGTGTAATTACTGCGTATAAAAGTATGGAGCAAAGAGTCTAGATTTGTGCATTTAGGCATGCTGCCACTTGGGCTGCTGACTGACCTCGGTCATGAATGCTGTAGAGACCTAGGTGGGTCATCACAAATGTGCTGTGCTTTATGTCTGATTAAGATAAAAGTACTTAGAAAATATATATAGATATAAAATTAGAGCCTAATTAAGGAACGTATCCATTTATCATAGCTTCCTTAACTCCTTTGACTATGTCCGCCAGATACTGCTCTTTCCTTGTGAGGGTTTCTCAGATGAATTAACTTTGAATATTTTGGAGTGTCTTCTTTTCCTGACCCGCCCTCATATTTGCCAGGGACTTCCTTCAGAAGCTGAGGATTAAAAATACTGCTATTCAAACAGAAAACACCCATGTGTAAGAGGCTGGTGGACCTCACACCTCCAAAACTTGCCCTCATGGCACATGCATATACATACGCTCATACTTGTACTCACTCACTGACAATATTGCAAATGAAAGAGCAGAAAGCATCAAGTAATGACTTCGAAGACAATCATGAGGCATTGACTCAAAAACTGAAAAGGGACTGTTGGGGCTATGTATTACAACTTTCTAATTTGTTCCTCATAAAGATGCTTCCTGAATTAATCTGTCCTTTGCATTGAACTAGCCTATACTAGGCCAAAATATTTTTCTCAGCATTCATATAAATATTTTCAGCAATGGGTATAATCTGACTCACACCATGACAAATTCTTTTAGTAGATAACTATTTTTGCTTCAGAAAATGTTTACTTTCCTTCTTGGTATTGAACACACCTAGCTTCTGTTTACAACACTCTAGATCTAATTATATTGTATTTTTTTCTTTTAGGTATAGTTAAACTAGGATAATTCTGTGTCATTTTGCCAAAATTATTTTTTGGATTTTTTTTTTCTCAATGAACTAAATACTATTTCTTTTTAGAAAAAGGGTTTAAGGCTATCTACTTAGGCACATTTCATATTGCTTTTCTAAAATTTACCCAATATATCAGTATATTTCCCATAATAATATAAGGCAGCAAAGCAGAAGTCCAGAAGTATTTATGCCATTATCGAGATCAAGAGTATAGTCTGTCTTCTCCTACTGTCATCTTTATATACAACAGGTTTATATTAGTCTTTTTTACTCCCATTACAGAATCATCAATTTTTCAGATATTGTTTCCCAGAGTAAAGTTCTTTTTCTTGAAGAAACATGGATTTCATCTTTTATTGCTACATATAGTATCTTCTATATTACTAAAATTCATTGGTTTAGCAGGGTCCCTACTAGTGTCATTTTCTCCCATGATTGCACCTGTATTGACAGTAATTCAATATCCTTTTCCTACTTTCTCTAAACAAAAGCCAGAGCATGTGGTCATGAATTACTTCATTATGTTCTCACATCTTCTCTCTCAGTCTCTCAGAGAGGTCCCATATATTGTTATCAAGGTACCATCCATGAGAAAGATAGCTTGCCTCAATACTTACCTTTCCCTGCCCAGTAGGCAGCATTTTTTTCCAGAAGCTGGTCAAGCTTCTCAAAATAATCTCTGCTCCCATGCTCCTGGCCTTTATTGTTTACCTCTCACAATGTCTCAAGTCCTCTTTGGACCTAAACTCAGTAACACTCATCTAAAAATATTCATGCATCTGGCTGGGAGAATGAGGACTCTTCTGGCACCAAAATCAAAGTCACACTTTTTCTCCAATTAGCAAAGATTTAGGCACCTGGGTTACAAGTTACAGCAACAGTGTAAAAATGGAAATATAGTACGATCCACAGTTTAAGGCCCTATCATTTCTTTTTTTCTTTCTTTTTTAGAATTTCTAAAATATTTTTAAAATAGTTCAGGAATTACTACCAGAAATTCTGAATAAAACCTTTGAGAATTGGAAAAGATAAAAGTTTCCCATTAGAACAACATTTTTGTCTGGGTTTTTTTACATAGAGAAGTAATAGAGAAATTATTAAGAAATCATTCTTTAAAATCATCCTAATTAACAACATTATGAGTTAATAAACATGTTATTTTGCATACATTCAGTCATAGCTATCAATTTAGCACTAATTTACCATCCTACTTCTTTTAATATTAACTTTCAGCTTTTCTGAATATCTGAAAGTCCAGGCCAAAAATCCAAAAATCTTTGAGCTATATCTATTCTGCAAAACAACGACATACTACACTGCAGGAAAAATGCAACTGACAAATATACATCAATGGATGAAGATCAAATATAGATCAATGATGAATCATGGACATGAATTTTTTGGTTATTAAATGCTGGCATATGTATATACTGCAAATATGTATTTGAAGATTTCATGTGTTAGGTAACCCTGAGCAAAGATATAAGAAGTCTTAATAAAATATGGAAATTGGTGTTGCATATCAAGTCAGTAGGTGACTTCTGATTATGATCCAGAATCCGTTTCCGTATAGAAGCAACATAAATCGAACCAACTTTTCTTACTAGTCAGAGAACTTGTGCTACTGCTTTTTATGAAATACTGGAACACTACCATCCCCCAAGCTACTTCAACAATAGAACTCATTGTTTCCATAGCAACCAAAGAATTTCAAATGAGGACAGAAAGTACATTGCAACATAATTCTGCCCCTTCTTACATGCAGTAAAAATAGTAAGCTGATACGCAGGATGAACAAAACACTCAATTCTCTCCTATTTTGGGAAGTCTTATAAAATGCATGAATGTCAGTCATAAGAGCATCCCAAATCATTTAAAAATAAAATCTGATGGTGCCCTGCTCTGTCATATAGTCCCTAAATATAGATTTACAGCATGTTAGAAACCATAAAAAACCCCAATTAAAACAAGTAAATCAATATCTTTATTTATAAACTACTCAGGAAACATCCCTGCAGTGCCTATTCCCATTTGCAGTGCCTATTGCAGTTTGCAGTGTCTTGCAGTGTTGCTGCTTGCATCACATTTGGTTGACAAATGCTTGGTAACCTTCCTGAAGTCTGAAGCTGGGGTTGTTCAGCCTGGAGAATAGGGGACTCAGAGGCGACCTGATTGCTGCTTACAATTACCTGAGGGGAAGTTGCAGTCAGGTGGGTGTGAATCTCTTCTCGCAGGCTGAGGACACCAGAACAAGAGGACATGGCCTTAATCTATGCCAGGGGAGGTTTAGGCTGGATGTTAGGAAGAGGTTTTTCACAGAGAGAGTGATCTCTCATTGTAATGGTCTGCCCAGGGAGGTGGTGGAGTCGCCATCCCTGGAGGTGTTTAAGAGAAGACTCGATTAGGAGCTCAGTGACATGGTCTAGATGGTGGGAGGCTTGGATGAATGGAGCGTGCTGCCCATGGTTCCATGCTTGTGGGTGTGTTCCCTGCGTGGGCGTTCACTTGGGAGTTGGACTAGATGATCCTGTGGGTTCCTTCCAACTCAGAATAACCTGTGAACCTGTGAACGTGCTTTGACTACCAGTGTATGTGTTTTCAGAGATGTAAAATTTGTATGATACAACTCCAAAAGACTTTGAAATTATTAGCTTCAAATTAGCATTGTACTGCTATGTAGGAAGCAAAAATAAAGAATGAGAATCTAACCACTTTTCTGAGTACCTGCACATGTTATTCACTGGGTAATTTTTTTTTTTTCTAACTTATTATTTAGAAAATGTGTTGTTATTTGTTTCAAGCCACCAAGGGATACTTTAAGTAAGGCAACATCTAGAATTTCATATTTGAAAAAATATCACAGAATTCACAAACCAACCTCATCTTAGAACTCTAAAAATGAAAATAAATAAGCTAATTTGCAGAAAACATTTTCATGGCTGCGAAGAACCTACNATTTACCATCCTACTTCTTTTAATATTAACTTTCAGCTTTTCTGAATATCTGAAAGTCCAGGCCAAAAATCCAAAAATCTTTGAGCTATATCTATTGCACTTCTGCAAAACAACGACATACTACACTGCAGGAAAAATGCAACTGACAAATATACATCAATGGATGAAGATCAAATATAGATCAATGATGAATCATGGACATGAATTTTTTGGTTATTAAATGCTGGCATATGTATATACTGCAAATATGTATTTGAAGATTTCATGTGTTAGGTAACCCTGAGCAAAGATATAAGAAGTCTTAATAAAATATGGAAATTGGTGTTGCATATCAAGTCAGTAGGTGACCTCTGATTATGATCCAGAATCCGTTTCCGTATAGAAGCAACATAAATCGAACCAACTTTTCTTACTAGTCAGAGAACTTGTGCTACTGCTTTTTATGAAATACTGGAACACTACCATCCCCCAAGCTACTTCAACAATAGAACTCATTGTTTCCATAGCAACCAAAGAATTTCAAATGAGGACAGAAAGTACATTGCAACATAATTCTGCCCCTTCTTACATGCAGTAAAAATAGTAAGCTGATACGCAGGATGAACAAAACACTCAATTCTCTCCTATTTTGGGAAGTCTTATAAAATGCATGAATGTCAGTCATAAGAGCATCCCAAATCATTTAAAAATAAAATCTGATGGTGCCCTGCTCTGTCATATAGTCCCTAAATATAGATTTACAGCATGTTAGAAACCATAAAAAACCCCAATTAAAACAAGTAAATCAATATCTTTATTTATAAACTACTCAGGAAACATCCCTGCAGTGCCTATTCCCATTTGCAGTGCCTATTGCAGTTTGCAGTGTCTTGCAGTGTTGCTGCTTGCATCACATTTGGTTGACAAATGCTTGGTAACCTTCCTGAAGTNATTTTTTTTTTCTAACTTATTATTTAGAAAATGTGTTGTTATTTGTTTCAAGCCACCAAGGGATACTTTAAGTAAGGCAATATCTAGAATTTCATATTTGAAAAAATATCACAGAATTCACAAACCAACCTCATCTTAGAACTCTAAAAATGAAAATAAATAAGCTAATTTGCAGAAAACATTTTCATGGCTGCGAAGAACCTACAACACTAAGTAACTAAATATTGCATTCTGTTACTGTTTTAAAAATACATGTCTCTAACCTTCTAAGTAGGAAGGTAAAACCAGTGCCAATCTGCACTTACCTTCTCTGAAGCTCGAGAGCTGAGTTCTTGGTAATGTATGCAGCATTGCAGGTTCCTATTGATTATGGGACCTCTTTGGTAAGAAGCCTCAGGCATTTGTTTGAATGTCTTTAAATTGGTCCAACTAAAATTTTGATGTTTTATGCTAGTAAATGTATCATTTTAATTGGACAAATGTGTATATACTCTCAACTTTTTTGATGTCTGAAATATGCAGATCAGAAAAAAATATTCTGTTCTTTTTGTCACTTCTGTGGAGTTTCCAATACTTGTCAGCATCATCCTCCATAAAGAATGGATATTTATCCGCATGAAAGCACAGATGAGTAACGTTTAAACAGTATCATGAAACTTAGTCACATGCTGTAAACTCTAAGCAACATCTCAAGCCACCTACTGTCTGGTCTACCAGATCACTGAACTGTTCAATTACTGTGACTACTGGTGTTATTAGACTTCATATCTCGGTCTTCTGCCAACAGAAAGGAAGCTTAATAAAACAGAAATGTGTATATAAATTTTCTGTAGTTTATCTGAATTGAGGATAAAACCTTATAAATAGTGTTACTTCCTGTGTAGTGTATAAAAAAAAGCACTGATGATTTTCTTTTATGATTATGTTTTGAAGACTTACATTTCAGTAGAGGTTCTTAATCTCTTTAAATCCCCAAGCTAGTTAAGATTTTGTCTGTGTTAAATTCCTAGGTGCTTTATAGCTTGGTATCCTAAGGATATGAGGATTCTATTCACGCAAAATACATGTGATTATGCATATGAAGGTCTCCAAGTATCTTACTCAAAAAATCACAAAAAGCAAGGCAGGAACAAAAAGCCAAACAAACTCCTTTAGAAATTGCAACCAACAAAACCAAACCAAACTAAGCCAAACCCAACCAAATCCAACCCAACAAACAATTCCCAAACCAAACATATCCAAACCAAACCAAACAAAACAGCAACAACATCCCCCAAAACAAACAAACAAAACCCCCACCAGAACAACCAGCCATGTAGGGTTATTTGAGCTATTCTTTTCCTAGGCTGCCAAGAAAGATAAAGACATGTTTAACACACTAACAGAGAGGGGAAAGCACAGGCACTCAGTCTCCACAAAGGAAACAGAAGCTATAAAAATCCCAACTGCTCAGTCTTCCCATGGAGATTGCACCTCAGATACAACAGGATGTAACCACAAGATCTAAGAGCATCTTCCTTTTATTGTTATAGTGCTCATGATTTATCTGTTCATACAAGTTCAGTAAGTGCCCTGAGGACAATTTGGGTAAAATTTTTGTTCTGGTTATTGCTGTCCCACTAAATAGCCTTTTAGCTGCGAGTCAACAAATTATACCATGTCTCTAAATACATAAACTATCCCCCAAAAAATTGCTGACTACCTTTAAGACAACATTTGTAGGAACTGGAGGGCATTTCTCTTACAGAAACTGAACTCTGTGCTTGAGGGGAAAGGCTAAAGAATTTTGTCCTGCAGGCTGGCAGGATTCATTGACAGGGCTTTAAACTACGTTTGAAGTGGGAAGAGGATCCGGCAGTCACTCGAGAGGACACAAAAACTGGTAAAATTGGGCTAAAAACATATTCAGCAACACAGTTGAAGTGCATGTACACCAATGCACACAGCCTGGGTAATAAACAGGAAGAACTGGAGGTTTTGGTGCATCAGGGGCGATACGATATAGTTGCCATAACGGAAACATGGTGGGATGACAATTGGAGTGGCACATTGGCAGGCTACACACTCTTCAGAAGAGATAAGAGAGAAAGTAGAGGTGGGAGAGTGGCCCTATATATTAAAGCAACCCTAGATACCATAGAACTTGACATCACAGATGACCAAGTAGGGAGCCTGTGGGTCAAGGTAAGAGGGATACCCAATAAAACTGAAATTCTGCTCAGAGTATGTTGCAGACCGCCAGATCAGGAGGAAGAGGCAGACCTATTGCTCTTCAAGCAACTAGGGATAGCCTCAAGATCAGCTGCCTAGTTCTTGCAGGAGACTTTAATCTGCCTGGTATCTGCTGGGAACTTTACACAGCAGAGAGGAGACAGTGCAGGAGGTTCCTAGGGATAGTTAATGACTGTTTCTTGATGCAGCAGGTGACTGAGCCTACCAGGGGAGAGGCTGTGCTCGACTTATTG
>WEKX01017513.1:198264-246030 GCA_013390025.1 Pitta sordida | reverse complement strand
GTGCACGGGGTGTTGCACTGTTGCAAATTTAAGGCTTTTCTAGGCTACAAGAATGCTGACCAGAGCTCATGGACACCCCTTCCCCGCCGTGGAGGCGGGGTGAGCACACATGGGCTGGTGCAGGGCCCCCAGGGCCAGCGTGAGCACCGGGGCCGGCCTAGGCCAGGGGGCTGGGGGGGGGAGCGGTGCAGGGTTTGGGCTGCGAGGACACACGGTCACAGCAGCCGCTCAGAAACGGTTCCCTTTTCTCGCCTGTGCCAAGACAGACTATGGGAAGGAGCAAAGAATTGTCCGCAGCACTTCGGAGTTCCGAGGGGAGTGGAGCAATGGGCGTGGCCTGCATGCATATTAACGACCTGCACTTCTTTGCGAGTTTAGTGTTTTGTGATGGCCTTGGCCTGTCCCTTTCCTTGCGAAGGAGGGTGTATAACTGTATTTGCATATATCCTGTTTGTGCCCTAGTCAGCCTGGCATTTTTTAAAGGGCAGTGGCATAAAACCCTCACCACGTGAGAAAGTTATTTCCACAAATCCATTATAAGAACTAAAATGTGACTCTACAATTAAGTTACCATTACGTTTTGCAACTGTTTTAAGAGCAAAGTACAGGAAGAAAAAATTATCCCAGGAGCTGATATCTGCATAAAAGGCTGCATGATCATAAACTTGTTATCATCAGCACATGGCCTGTAGTGATGTATAGAAAAAAAATGGAATGGAAATTATTCACACTGGTCACTGGTGCATTCCAGTTCTTCTCTTCTTGGGATGCCCAGTATAAACTAGATCATGATCTTTTGGCCAAGAGCTCTCTGGTCCAAAGGTTGTCATTCCCCACATGATTCCAAATATGTAAGAAACATAAGTCACTTGTATTCCACCTTATGTCTGATTTACCTATAGTGATACTAGAATGATGGTAAAGTTCCTGAGGTGCAGGTTGGTAAAGAACGTCTGTCTTCTTCAAGCTGACTTCCAGCCCAAAAAGCTCAGCAGCCTCTGCAAAGCAAGATATTAAGCTCTGCAGAGCTGCTTCTGTGTGAGCAATGAGGGTGGCATCATCAGCAAAAAGTAGCTCATGGACAAGGTAATTTAAGGTCTTAGTGTAAGCCTTCAATCATCTTAAGTTAAATAAGTTACCACAGGTATGGTATGGGATGTAAATAGCGTTATCCTCATCGAGATCTACCGTGGCCCTTTGGAGCATCATGCTGAAGAAGGTTGTAAATAGAGTTGGTGTGAGAATGCAAACTTGTTTCACACTGTTGGTTATTGGGAAGGGCTCAGAAAGCGAATCACCGTATCTGACTTGGCCACACTGATCCTCATGTAACAAGATAATAATTTTGAGGAACTTGGGAGGACATCCTAATCATTCTAAGATCTGCCACAGGCCTTTTCTGCTCACAGTGTCAAAAGCTTTGGTGAGATCAACGAAGGTTACATAGTCCTTTATTCTGCTCCCTACACTTCGCTTGCAATTGTCTCATAACAAGTGCCATATCTGTTGTACTCCTACTGGCTCTAAAACCACATTGACTTTCAGGTAGAAGATCTTCTGAGATAGCTGGTACTAGTCTGTTCAAAAGAATTCTTGCAAGAATTTTACCAGCAGTAGAGAGCAAAGTAATGCCTCGATAATTTGAGTAGTCTGATTTTTCTCCTTTCTTCTTATACTGGGTCACACTGTAGATTTTTAATACATACTTTCATATTTTTTATGCCTATGTCTGAATGGCACAATGCCAAATCAGCCCAGTGCATGACTAATCAGTATATTCAAACTAGGTACAAGTTTCCCACCAACTTCAGATTACAGAATACACTTCCATTTCCATCTTACTTTTTATTGTCTTTCCTAGTGTGAGCAACCTTGAAGACATCTATATTTACAACTCCTTGTGGTTTATTTATAAGAGCGGAACAAGAAACTAGACTCTTAACAATGAAGATGTTTCACTGGTCTGNGGCACTGCCCTTCCCCGCCTGTAGCCATGGAAACAGTAACACGCGCCTGCTGAGGGGTGAGTTCCCCAGCTGCGCTCAGAGTAACAGGGGACAGCATGACTCCTGGCCCCCCCCCGTTGGGCCGGGCCAGCGCCGCCCACGGGGAGCTCCAGCGCCACCCCTTGGTGGAGCAGAGGCACTACGCATGCGCGAGCCGCATAAATTCGCAAATGGTGGAATCAAAACTGCGATAAATTCACATCGCAAATGTGCGAGGTCGTGAAGGAGAAGTCGCGATACAGAGAGGATTCACTGTAGTACCTAAAGTCAAGATTATGCTATTGAGTTTTCCATTGAGACATCTCATGGAAAACTGTCAGCCTCCTCATCTGTTCTGATATCTGTCCCTCTTCTCAACCTAGAGACTTGAGAAGATGCTTCATCCTTTGCTGCAGAGGATTATAGGAAGAGCCCTTTTCCCTGTATTATAACTCACCCTTTCTGCACTCTCCTCCAAATCAATTTAAAAATATGAATCAAAAGAAAAGACACTCTAGAAAACATTTTGATGACAGTAAATGTACATTTGGCAGGACATAACAATACCTGGATCCTTTTGTTTTGGCTTCATGCCATCAGAAGCCACCTAATCATGTCTATGTGATGATACATAGAAATTGCAATAAAGGCTTATGCTTTTCAGTCTAAAAAATCATTTACTAAACACCATTTTCTCAGCTATGGCCTTGCACTAGATCTGTTGGTCAGTACCTTAATAAGTAGCACCAAGGCACTTGCTTGGCACATCAGAATAAGCCCCAAACTACTTCTGAATACGTCAAATGCAGTGGAACAAGTCTACATGCATCTTTTTACCAAACCAATTTATCTCTTGAGTCCTGTGAAAAAGAAGACATGTTAAAACCCTGCTAATACAAAGAATATCAAAAGAAACATGTTGTATTTGAAATTCAGAATTGATATATGAGTCAGCTCTGTCTTTTGCTTCTTTATCTCTGAAGTTCATGACTCATTCACTTACTTGAAGGATATCTGTCACAACGTCTTTAGCCATTATTTCACAATTCAACTTTATTCTACAGTCTTGCACAAAGTAATAGCAAAATTTCATTTGAGATTATTTTGTATATGTTCTGGTTTTCTTTCCTGAGACTTCTTTTAAACTCAGAGAAATAGGCATGGGATTGTATTAAGGTCTTATTTAGCAGAGGAGTATCACAACCTACAAACAAAAAAATGTACCAAAAGCAGTTATTTTTGGTGTTCAGTGCATAACTTCATTAAACCTTACTTGCTCGTTGCTGTCTTTTTATTTAAAAGGAGAAAATGCATCTCCTGTTATGCTACACATAAAGAAAACAAAAGAAAATGGCCTCAAGTTGCACTAGAGGAGGTTTACATTAGAGATTAGTAAAAAAAGGTCATGAAAAGGGTTGTACAGCCTTGGAACAGACTGCCCAGGGAGGTGGTGGAGTCACCATCTCTGGAAGTGCTCAAAAAAATGTATGGGTAGGGCACTTGAGGACAGGGTTTAATGGTGAACATGGTGGCAGTGCTAGGTGAATGGTTGGACCTGATGGTCTTAAAGGTCTTTTCCAACTTGAACAATTCTATGATTCTCCTTTGGAAGGATAAGCAGCTAGGAAAGAGGGATCCTTTACTCCTTTCTGTCTTTTTCCCAGCTTTTATTGACATTGACATTGTCCCTCTTTTGAAGCTTCTTGTTTTGCCTGCTACCAGAGCCAGGTCAGTGCATTAGATGGGAGGTTCCCCCAGTGTGATAGATTTCTCCATACATTTCATATTGAATTTACATTCAGATGATAACAGCAGACACTTCTTTTTTTAAGTAGGCCACCTGTCCCTCATACAATTGTGTCAGCTGCTTAGGTTTAAAAATAATTTTTGCTAAAAAAAAGTCTTCATACTAATAGCATCCTAAAATGCAAGACAATGAGATAAAATTATGTTGCTCATAAACTTTAATGAGGAAGTTTTGTGTTGCTTATTCACATTCCAGTCTTACTTCCTTTTCCCTCTATTTTTTTTCTCCTTTCCCAGCTGAATGAGATAAAATTCTCCATCATAGAAAAAGCAGAGACACATAGAAACAGAGATCATCTAGCAAGTCCCATTTAGCTACTGTTAGTTTGCATTAAAATTTAGGGGTCTATATTTTGCTTTACTGTGGAAAAACTCTACAAACTTTTTGTTGAAGAGGATGTTGTCTAGCAGTCAGAGGTTTAGCCCAACTCTTCTGTTTCAGAATAGACTGAAAAAAATTTTGAAGTGAGGAAATTAAAAGGAAGCTACATGTGAAAGATGTAATTAGAGAAGTGAAGGAGGAAAACTATTCAGAAACACTACTCAGAAACTATTCAGAAGATATAGTAGATAAGGCTGAGTAGCAAAGAAAATGGGCTAATTCACCTGTCAGTTGACTGCGTGAAAATTGTTACAGTGCAGCAGTCTTCTCTTAATTTTCATGCATTTAATGTCATATCCAGAAATCCCTTATGATGTTACAGAAAAGCCTTAATAAGCTTTTTTAGCTGCCTGGCATCATTCTTCTGATCTTCTAGTTGTTTCCAAAAATGTTACCTCTTCTCCTAAAGAGGTTGAGAATATTTCCTTTACTTCTGCTTGATGCAGTTTCCTAGAATCACCTTGCTTGTATGTATATAGATACAATAACAAGAATTCATTATTTTTGTTCCCGATCTCTTGTTTCCCCGCTACGTTCCCTGTGCAAGTAAGTACCTGCACTCTTGCTATTTCTTCTGAAGCTTTGTTTCATACAAGAAAAGTATTTATTCAAATGTTGTTGTGTATAGGAAATGCTCTGAAGCCAGAGGCAGTGATTTTGGATGCATATATTTTTAGATAGAAAATCAATATTTGGCTTCAGCCATAAGAGAAACTGGTTTAAAGAAACTGAACAAGATTTCTTATTTCACAGCTTCTGAAGCATGTTTGACTTCAGATAGTTTGAATACTAAAAGAATTACCAAAATGAAACAAGAGAACATTCCTAATTGTATTAGGAAAGTATTCCTTACTGTGAGAGTGGTGAGGCACTGGAACAGGTTGCCCAGGCGAGTTGTGGATAACCCCATCCCTGGAAGTGTTCAAGGCCAGACTGAATGGGGCTTTGAGCAATCTGGTATAGCTGAAGCTGTCCCTGCCCACAGCAGAGGGGTTTGAACTGGATGATCTTCAAGGTTCCTTGTCAGCCCAAACCATTCTATGCTTCTATGATCCCCCAACAGTATCCAAAGGAAAAAATAGGATAACACTGTGATATAGCCTTTTCTGCTTATGTGAGTGAAATATTGAGGGGAAAGCGCAAAATTTGTTTTAACTTATTGCATTGTTAAAAAAAATTAATCTGTAGTCTAAATCTGTTTTTCCTGTGAGTTCTAGCAGGGATTATAAGTCCACAAAATTTCGGGTTTGGGGGTTCTGTGTGTTTGTTTGTTTTTCTGAAACTATCCAAAGATATTCTCAATAACACATAAACCTTTGGAAAAAATAGTTTGAAAAACACAATATGTATCTCTGCCTAGCTGCTGATTATGAAAACAGCTAATCTAACAATTTTTGAGGAACGTAAACTGTGTAAAACACCAAGGTTAGACAAACGAGAGACTATAATTACAGGTGTGTGAATCTCATAAATTGGAAATCCACTTTAGTACAGTGGTAAGTGTCCCCACATGGAGTGTGGGAGACCCGGGTTTGATTCCCGCCAGGGAGACAGCGTTAAGAGTTGGACTCGAAGATCCTTGTGGGTCCCTTCCAACTCAGAATATTCTGTGATTCTGTGAAAAAGAGTGGCTGGGGGAAGCCTGTGCCCTGCAGGACACGGCCCGGAGCAGCAGCTGGATGCGCACAGCCGCTCCCTCCCGAGCCCCGCCGGGACCTGCGGGGCGGCTCCCCCGGCCCGCTCCCGCTGCCATTGGACCCGCGCCGCTTCCCGCCTCCTTTGAAAGCTCGGGAAGGGCGACTGGCAGCTGTGCCTCGGCAGTCGGGCAGCAGCGTTGGGTCAGCGCAGGAGGTCGCAGGTAACCCCGCTGGGGCGGGCTGGGCTTTTCTCACGCAGTTTTCCCTTATGGGGTTTGAGGTGGGCTCGGTTGGGTTGGGTGAGCTTCATTGTGGTTTCCTTGCTCTCGGGTTCCCCGTGCAACAGAGTAACAACAAGTTTGTGTCCATAGTATGGCAATACTTGTCTCAGCAGCTCTGTGCTTTGTAGTAAGTAGTAGGGCGTGGGGTTTGGTTTGATTTTTTTGCTGTTGTTGTTGTTCGTGGTGTTTATCTAGGTTCAGCTTCTACTGGCTTGTTAGAGTAGGCTTGCTATCAGAACAGCTAGACCTGTGGCTGGGCTAGCTGTGATGATTTATAAGTGTGTCTCTTAAGGCTGTAGCTCCTCCAGTAGTAGAGTAGCACTGCGTGCTTTGGAGCTGGTGTTGCAAACAACTTGTCTTGTGACTTCTTTTGTGGCTTATCTCTTCATCCACTTGTTCATTTGCCAAAAACCAGTGGCATTAATGGTGAACCTACAAGGTAAGCTTGTTCTCCTCAATGATGAAAAAAGAACTAGTGAATGATTGGGATAATAATCTGTAAATGTTTCAATAATTACATGAATTCTATGCATTTAATTCCAAAATTAAGCAACTTATTTTTGTTAGGCGTTGTTAAATATTTAGCAAGTGTAGGCTGATGAAGAATCTCTTTATGATTTAATATTCTACCTGCACTGGGCTTTGGTATGTTTTATTCTTTCATAATTGGATGGGAATAATAAATCAATTTGGAGTCACTTCATCTGTTTCAAGGTAGGACTACCAACCAGCACCTTTGTCAATATAATAGGGCTGCTGTGAGAACCAAGGTACAGAATATATATAATGTTAGACCTGAATAGAAGTAGTTAGAAGGATTACTCTTATTTATATGTTACTTGGAACAAAAGGAAGAATTATGAGGGAATATAATTATGGCAGTATATAGTACACTTCACTATAAAAAACTTGCATGTGTTTTTATCTGCCCTTAACACAGCTGTAACCAAGACTACAGATATGTGTGAGCTCCTTAAAGACATATGTACTTATACCATTAGTTAATTTTAAAACTGAGCACAGGTACAGCGATTTTTCCTATCAAACTTCTGCACTGCTGTCTGCTATGGCTTGACTACACAAATAGGCTTTTTTTTTTTTGTACTATTGTTTATTCTGTCTATAAACTGTAAAGTCAGCTTGAACTAGAAATTTCTATACCGTTCTTGCTCTCTCCCCAAGCCCCATCTTGCAGCTTCATTTCTGTCATATGGTAGAACTAAGCAGGATTTTGGTGGTAGCTGCTTTTGAAAACTGCCTGGGTGTCTCTTTGGAAATAGAATTTTAATGCACAGGCTGGCTGTGTTCATTTATAGAATTACTGTTTCCAATAATATCCCTGCTGATCTCATGAAAGGGGGAAAAAGTAAACAGTAATGAAAAAGATGCTGGGTTTGTTCCAACTGAATGGAAAAGTATTTTTTTCCCCCTCAAAACTCTTCTTCTGTACTCTCTCCCTCTCATGCCTCCCTAGGAGGTGAGGGGGAATGTGACTTGTATGTTAGTCTCCCCATGGAATTATGTGTATGTGTGAGAGGTTTCTTTTTCCTTATCAAATATTTAAGTCTTATTCTCTCTCTCATCTGAAAAGAATCATGCGAAGCTCATGTCATTTAAAGTAAAGATCAAGAAATTTGTTGCTAATTCCTCTGCCAAGTTTTGAGAGTTCAAAAATATGCCACTTGCTTTCCAAAGTTTGTGGTTATGCAGGACTTGCAATCAGTAGTTACCAGATTCAAGACCCTCTCCTGCAAGCTGCTCCTCACAGATGCCCATCTGAGTTCAATGGGAGCTCTGTGACCAAGTTTCACACAACAGGTCATTTGCAAGGATGGGCTTGGGTGTGAAGTGTAGCCTTGAACAGAGTGAGCTGATGTACCACTATTTTTTTCTCCATTGCAGAGGGAATAATAATTAAAAGTAATGGCAGTTTTCCAGGTTACTGAGATAGCTAAATTTGGAAAAATGCCAGTGAAGTCTCCCATCTTTCCTTTTAACCTTACTTAAATGACTTGTTTTTATTAAGAAAAATGTGGGGCAGGGGGTGGGGGTGGAAGGAGGCCAGGGCTCTGTTTAGCTTCTGTTAGACTTATATAGGCAAATACATAATGCATATATGGTATGTATATTTTTGCTCTTATTACTATTTCTGCTCTTGAACTGTTACTCTGTCAGTTTTTATCCTCTCTGTATAACATCTTGAACTATGACACAATTGTGCAAAGGTTTCCATGTGATTAAGTGTATGCAATTACACATATGCAGATGTCTTCCTAGCCAATTAAAAGCCAGCCCATGGTACCTCTATGCTTTTTTCAGATTTCATTTTAAAGGACCTATAGGAATTGGAGAGTGAAGGAGAGGATCAATCTGGCAGTAAAGAGCTCTGTGATTCAGCACTACAGGTGTGTATATGCATTTACCTAGCAACAGGAACAGCAGTAGCCTCACTGAATTGTTTATCTGGTTATAACAGACTGTTTGCATTAAGCCTGCAGGAGATAAAACTTAGCATCCTGTCTGTACCAGTGCTCTGCCTGTTGCTGTTGGGTCAGGGCAGTTTCCCAGTCCCCCAGAACTCTGAGAGTGCAGAAAATTTTTCCACCCTGTGCTGGAATAAAGCAGATTCTCCCTTCCCTTCCCCCAAGCTTTTGTGGAAAAAAACAAAGTGTGAGCAGAGCAAGCAGAACGGCCAATAGCTGGGTGAAGGGGGCTTTCCAGGGTGTGACGAACAGAGGGGTCAGGTGCTTTCCTTGGATGCAGGGCTGTGTAACGCTCTGTGCTCGGCGCTGCAGCCGGGGGGCCTCAGACTACACAAATAGGCTCTCGGCCAAAGGAGGAGGTGTGTCTCGGCTGAGGATGAGTTGACACCTTCTTGCCCCTCCCTTTCTCCCTCCCCCTGTCAATCACGTGTTTGTTACACTGAAAACTCCCAACAAAATCTGGCTGCTACGTCATGATGGGGGAACTCCCCTCAACTCGAACTGGGGGGAGGAGGGGGGGATGAGGAGAATACTACTGCACCCCCCCAAAAAAGTCACAACCAAGGGAAAACACACACCAGAAAATCCAAACAGAACAAACCAACGAAAGCCAAGTCCAAAGACGAGGGCGAAACACATGAGAAGCAGGGGGTTTCAGCGACAGTCATCCATCATGTGAGCACGGAATTCGGGAAATCAAATCCCCCGGCAAAACCGGGAAGCCCGTCCCTGCGGGGGCTCGGCTCTGGCCTGGCTGCGGGGGCGGCCCCGGCACCTGCCGCCGAGCTGCTGCGGGGGTGGCAGCGCTTTAAGGGCGCAGCGCAGGTGCCAGTGTCCCGCTCTGCGCCTTAGCCCAGCCCNGCCCCCCGGCCCGGAGCCGCCCTGCAGCGGGGCAGCGCCTCCGGCTGCGGCACCGCTGAGGCACCAAACCCCTCCGAGGAGGGTCGCCTCCGCCCGCGCCCTGAAGGCCGGTCCCTTTCGCCAGGAAGGAGGAGAGGCTGGGGCTGGGAGAGCCGCGGATTGCAGGGCACGGTAGAGGCGAAGGGTTGTGACAAACTTTCTGGCTTCTTCTGCGTGCTGCCGCCTCAGTGGTGGGAGTGTCTGGCCATAAGGAACTTCAAAGCCCAAACCTAAGAGCCCTGAGGCTCCAAAAAAAGACTTCCAGCTGCCTTTGGAGGAGGAACTGCCGAGGTAAGCTGGGACCGGCACAGGTGGATTAGGAGCGTGGCGTACCGCGGGTGTGCCCTCGGAGAACCGCTTTCGCAGGAGACATCTACATGTGAACTGGAGAGAGACTCGGGGTAACAATCCTACGCTTGTAGCCTCTTCCATTTCTAGAGTATGTCTGTTGTAACAGTAAAATGCTCTTGTTTTTTGAGTCCCGAAGAGGCCTCTCTAACTACGGAGGGCACCAGCTGTTGATTTCTCTTGCAAATATGCGATTTACAGAGCACATTTAGTTTACTAATAAAACGGTATGTTCTTGTTATAGGCAATATGTATATACGATTTAGAGCAGTACTAAGTACCTAGTTGGACCGGAGGGGACTTCAAAATGTGGGATTTCAGCTGAGGAAGATAAAATATACTATAACAATCATAATGATGTGGTAAAAGCGTTTTGCTGTAGGGTCTAGGCTTTTCCTTGTTGAATGTCTGCTCCCGTTAAAGCCAGTCTTAAACTTCCTGAAATGCGGCTAAACTTCTTGTCTTAGTGGCAGAGTACATTTCTGTTGACATTGGGGGGGTTCTGACTTAACCACTTTTCACAAGGATTTTTAGCTGAATTTAATGCATAATCTTCGGGCAAGATAATACATATAGGGTACAAGGTAGACTAGCTGGTGCTTAGTTTAATGCGTTTCTAAACCCTTTATTTCATTTGAAGACCTTAGAAAATGAAACAGATGTCTATCCTCAAACCACTTGACAGCTACGATTAATTTATAATGCAGTTAATTATACAAGTGAGTAGTTACATAGATGTGTTAGCGTAAACTGAGCAGGTGCATAGTACTTAGGTTTGGCTAGGTTAGGTAATAGGTGATAGGTTGGACTCGATGATCTCTAAGGTCTTTTCCAACCTTACTGATTCTGTGAGTCTGTGTGATACTTCATCTGAGACACTAGGCCTTACGGGAGTTTTGGCAAGCTTCACTTTGTAGTGTTTATGAAATGGTTTGCCCCAAACCAATTTCATTTTTTTCCCTTGTGTTTCATGTAATTGCTTAGGTGTATTACTGTTATTGAGCCTGGCAGGTTTAAGGCTGTGTAGCCTTAGCTACTTCTTTGAGAAACTAAACTTTTATTCTTAAGCGCTAGATCGTTTAATTTAAGGTAAATTTATGAGAGATCAATGTGCTTGCTTCCATATTTTTTCTACTTAGATTGTTTCTCCAAAATCAGGCATGGATCATCACATTTTACTGAAAAAAACAAATGTGTATTTGTCTCTATCCTTAAGAAAAATATTCAAATATACTTTGTGTAGTATGTGCAGTCTTAAAGGGTACTTGGACAAATCCAAGGGGGGAGAAACTTCAGGTGAAAATCTAGGGGCAACAATAGCATACCAGCTAAAGGGCCCTAATGAGCTTGATTTCTGTGCTGCCCTTGAAGTGAACTTATACCATGTAGAAATGAGCTGTGAGAGAGAGCAAAGAGGGATTTTTATTTTTTTTTTTAACTCTTGGGTCGGTAATCTGAATCTGGGATGGTTCTGCCTCTGAGTTTTCAATGTTGAGCCATGGTTGGCATGTTGATAGGCATGTATTTTTCTACATCGTGTCTTATGATTGTAATATTTTAAGACATAAATTAGTTCCAAACTCAATGTTTTAAGTAGACATCAGAAATATTATATCAGGGGTGCTGTGTTGTGAAAAACTTAATATTTCTGTGTAAATTAAAAAAAAACCAATTCCCCCCCTCCCCATTTCTGGGAGAGCTGAACAAGAGACTTAATCTCAAGTGATTTTAATTTTAAAAAACAGAGTTCTTTATTTGCAGTGTATTAGTATGCCAAGAAAAAGTATGATGATTGAAAAGTAATGTATTCATTTTATTTTTTTTTAGGGATTAGCAAAATAAATATTGAAACAAGTGATGGATTTAAAAAATGAGTAGCCTTTCCTAAGGGCCAGAAAATGTATAAGGAGGCTTTTTAAGAAATGGCCCGTTACAATTAAGTCTTCTGGTATAGAAATGTACTCTGAGGAATGATATTTGTAATAAAACTGTGTACATCTTCTGTTTGATTTTTGTCCTAATTTTGATGAGCTGTTGGCCTATGATGTTATTTGTTCCTATTTGTGTGGAGTGGACAATACAGATGCTGTGACATATTATTTAGTATGGCTATGGTATTGCAGTAGTCCAAACAGATGCTGGAAAGATTAATGTAACACTGAGTCCACTGTCTTCAGAGATCTCTCCCTGCTGGGAGGATTGTTTGTACCATGGACACCACTGTCCCCAAAGATGCTGCGGACACTAAGAATGTCAGGCATCCAGGCACCACTGTCTCAGCAGATGCTGAAGACCTGAAGAGCTGCTAATGGGAAAGTTTTATGTAACACTGATAGAGCTGTCTTGTTTGGAATGGACTTTGTTTGAAAGGAATGTCTTGACTATACCGAAACCCAACGCTCCTTTAATGTTGTTAACCACAGGTTGTTCCTGTGTGCGGATGCTCACTTAGGTTATCACTGTTTTCTCTTCCACAGAATAGATCTTTTGGGGATGTGGGTAATACAGAGAATCAAGTGCTTCTTGCATTTCCAAAACTAATTATAATTGTATTTTGTAGCTGTTGATAGGAATTTTAATAGGACCAAACTGTGCACTAGAATGAAATCAGCTTTAGGAAAACCTGTTACTTACCCACTTAGTTAAGATACATGCACTATCTGTAATACAAGAGGACTACCGTGCCTTGAGGTCATGCTTGTGGTTGCTGAGTAAAACTTCCTGCCTCACTGTGTGGTGAGTGGATCCTCTTACTTGCGATCTGGTGGCATAAAAAAATACTGCAGTCTAGTCTTTTATAAAGATGAAGAAATATTATGTCAGACTATCCAAAGCTGTTAAGTTAATAAATGCATATAGAATGGTTGTTATTAAAACAGCCTAGATCCTCAAACAAAATAATTCTTGAGCATGATTACTTAGGAAAACTTAACTACGTTTATTCTGGTGAGAATTTTGTAGCAAAAACTAATATATTCCGTTATTTAAATTTGCAGATAAAATAGTTTTTCAAATGTGTAACCCTGGAATGGGATAACATCCTGTACATTTGAAGGTACCTGAACAAAAAAGCAGGAGTCTTGCTGTCATTTTCCCTCCCTGGTTGATGTAGTTTAAGTTGCACCTGCTGGGTGAGTTTCAGGGACGTCCCACTTATTCTTTATAAAGTTTGTGAACAAAAATGAAGTTGCTGCTATCAGTAGACCTGTGAGGGTTCCGAAGTCTGAGCTTCCTTCCGTGGTATTCTGTTTTTCTTTTTTTTTCTTTTTAATATATTGAGATTTCCCTAGACTGGAATCCTGTGCAATGCAGTAAACTTCACACTAAGCTTTGCAGTGTTTTTGCTTGCCTGTCCTTTACTGTGTAAAGTAGATTAGAGTTTTATACCTGATCTTCCCTGAGGAAATGCTGCACCCAAGGGGTGCAGCACTGTATGTTTTGAAAAGTAGCAAGAGTGAGGTCTTAAGTTCTACTATGCATTAAATCCATATTATAGTAAAAATATCCAAAATTATTGTTTGTTCAGTTTTTCTCTTTATGGAAGTTCGGATGGGAAAGTGTCACTGTAAGCTACGCAAAACTTACTGGAGCTGGCATTTATAGAGTGTCACTTACCAAAGGGTGGTGGTTTGGTTTTTTAGTGTGATCACAGATCAGTCATGTTAATGCCTCTAATACTAGATCTTCAGTTTGCTTGGTTTTCTTCCAAATATCTCAGTTAACTATAAAATAACTGGGAGTTTGTAAGTCTATCAGAATGTTCTGTTTTTCCCGGCCTTGAGGAGCAGGCCTCTGGCAGAGCCTATCTAATACCTGGGTCTTGTAAGACCCTGCTTAAAGACTTGAAAAAAGGTAATGCTTTTCCTTTATTGATGTGTTATTACAAGTGTTTTGGCATATGTTACCTCCCCAATATATTGTTAATAGAATATTTGCATCTGTAAAAGTCCTTTATTAAGAAGTCATCTGCTCTCACTACTTGTTTATTCTTTTTGAAATCTTTGCATTTTTTTAATTTCTCATTTCAGCTCTTGAAATCTGCTTAACCTCCAAAGGTCTCAAGCTCTTGTGTGATGAGTGCTGAATGACTTTTCACAATTGGTTTCAGTCATGTGAAATGTGCATAAGTGACAAAATGTTTACTTATGCACACACCCAAGTTCCTGCTGATATTCACTCTAGTGCTGGCCAGCTGGGTAATGGAGTGGAGCTAAATAAAGAAGCAGTCTCCATACTGTTTTCCAGTTTCTGCCATGATATGCTTATGTCGTACCCAAGAAACTGAGTTCAACTCTGTTCTCCGTTTAAGATTCTTGATTACTGCAAATAAGAAATAAGAAGACAGTCTCCTTATTTAGGTGGCATAATTTGCTAGAGAAACGGCAGTAAAGATGTTCATACCTCATAGTCATTAATTCTGACTTTCATCTGGGGGGGGTACAGTATAATCCTGTAGCTTGTTCTTAGGTCTGGTATGCTTTTGTACAGTAATTACTACTAATTTGATTTTTTTTTTTTTTACTTCACCCAGTCAACCTCGTAAATAGGAAATGACATTTGCTGTCTGCGAATGTTATAAGGGTGCCACATACCACTGCTCAATTTGAGACTGAACGTAGATTATACGATACTGAAGCAAAATGTTCCCATCACTACCATTGCCTCAAAAGGATGTTTTAATAGCTGGAATGTTATGTTACTGTCTTAACAGTGCTAAAACAACACTTTATGTAGAATTCTGTTTCATCCTCTGCCAGTTATTCTGGTTTGAATTTATGAATTAGAATTTCAGTGAAGAACTGAAAGCATTTAAACTGAAGTTTGGGGTTGGGGTTTTTTTGTAGTACTGAGAGGATTTAGTTATGATTCTACTTTGGTTTAATTCATACTGTTAGTTTTTCTGGTAACTTACCTATTTCAGGAATGTCTATAAACTATGTTGTAGCTTACACAGGTGGTAAGAGTAGTGAGCTAACTTTGTATTAGGAGCCTGACAAAAGTCCTGCGAAAGAATGACTTGTTTCATAATACAGGCTTTCCTGTTTTCATAATACTGTGCTAATCTGTAGGAATGCAATACTAGAGTTCCTTACAGTGCCAGTCTCCCAACCATGACCTTGTCGTCATTTGATTTCACTCATATTTTGTATATTGAGTATCAACTGACAAGAGTTCATTTCAGTCTTTTAGCATACCACCTTGGTCTTGCAGAGACCAAAACTTGACTCTACTTAAGAAGTAACAAGATCCACTTACTACACTTGCCTAAGCTGCAGTTACTGTCTTCTGTGTTTTTCACAGAATTGTTTGCAAATTGTTTTGAAAGCATATTTATTGCACACAGCTATGTGGAGTGATTTTTTTATTTTTTTTTAATATTTTGAGAGACAAAGTCAACTCCACTTGATGTGAAACATGTGCCAGAGAGCTATAGGTGCTCCTCCCAAGTGAAGCTGTGCTTATTTCTGTGCTGTGAGGGACAGCGTTGACTGAAATGGCTTGAATCCTCCATTGACTGTTAGAAGTGCTCATGATGGACTTCAGCCTTGAGAGGAAGGGCTGTGGCATCCTCTTTGGCTCTGAAGCAAGAAGTATTAAAGGCATTGCTCCTACCAAGGTGCCATAATGAATTTGGAAATTTAGTGTAGGAGTGACTATATCCAGAGTTTTCAAACTATTCAGAATTCATAATCTTAGCAATATTTCCTACTCTGAAACTGAGTACTGCATGTGCTGTATAGCTCTCCAATGAGGATTGGTTTTTGGTTGGCGTTTTTGTTGTGTTTTATGGTAACCATGGTCATTAGCTTCCTCTGTGCAGATCTTCAAAAAATGGCTTAGCTATTTTCGTATGTGCAAGCAGGCATAAGTATTATGATAAGTAGTAATTTCTTCTGTGTGGAACAAATAGACTGTCTAAAGTAGGATGGAGTTATATCTACCTCTATGGTAAAATTCAGGAACTTGTGCTGGATTTTAAAAGTTAATAAGATGGATGAAATAAATCTGAGTGGACCGATCATGGAACAAAGCACAATACCTGTCAAATAGCTCAAGTAGTTGAGGTAAATTTCGGCTGTAATAAAAATCTAAGTAACTGCACTTTTTGATCTAAAAGTATTTTTCTTTGTGTAGTATTTGTTTCTTTAAAGCATAATTCTACAGATTGCAGGGAGTTTGCTTTCCTGTGTACACAACTTTCTGGTCATTGGACAGTCTGAACAAGGTAAGTAGCTGCCTGCCTTAGTTTTACTATGCAGGATGAATGTTGCCCTAAACAGCTTCTGGTTTAGGTCTTTGCCTTTAATTTGGACTGAGAGAAAGTTTAAACTCCTAAACATCATATGATTTCACTAAACACTTCAGCTCTCTTACATTTGAGGAACTCAGTACTGCGTGACTGAGTTAAAATAGGATGCTATTCACCTTCAGAGAAGAGTGGCAGGAAAGCAGATGCTCTGTTCTATTGTGCTGCATTAAGGGCAAACACTAGAACCGTGTTCTTTTGCCTGACCCACCACTTCTTTTGAGTCCATGCATTTGTGCTTTCTTCCTGTTCTCCCTCTGCATCCTGTTGTAGTGGAGTTGGACAACTAAGCTTTTACCACTGCAAGCCTTTCTAGAATATGTGCTGAAGGCAATGCATGCTTAAGCAAAATCTGACAGTGTGTGTAACATGCAGAAAGACTTTATTTTTTTACCAAAAAGTCTGTATTGCACTTACCAGAGTGTCTGCAGAAAGGAGTATGGTAAGTACTCGGGCCTCCATAATTTGTTTAAAGAACCACTATCCTAATTCATCTCCTGTAACACTTCCTATTATGAAAATGCTTCTTCTGATTTGGATGGTTTGTATCAGGTGTTAGACTGATATTATGTAGCTTATGATTTGGTTGTGCCTTGGTGAGACTGTAATGTGACAAATGTACTGACACATGCCTTGATAATGGTGTTCTATAGTTTTTCAGAATTAGAATTTAGTAACGAGCCTTTCTTCTTTTGTGAAAAGGCTTTAAACTGCAGGAGGCAGTATTTGTTATTGCCTAGTGTGATTCAATGGACAGAAAATGTTATTTGAAGTGACTTTTTTGTCTTGTATTATAACTGCTTCAAAACTTTTTCTGCACCTGTCATCTCTTTTCATGAGTCTTACAGGTTTAGGACTGTTCATAAATAGAATTAAAGAGCAAAGGCAGCCTCTGCTTGGGGTTTTTTCCTCTTCATAGTTCCAGGCATGTGAATTGGACATGCATACATATTCAGCCCTCTCCACTTTCTTAGTTTATAGTTTCTTTGACAAGGTTTGGACTATCACTTGGCTGCTGCTTGTTTTTCTGCTATATCTCGGAAACGGTTTTTCACGGAGAGAGTAATTGCATATTGGAATGGGCTGCCCAGGGAGGTGGTGGAGTCACCATCCCTGGAGGTGTTTAAGAGAAGACTGGACGAGGAGCTTAGTGACATGGTCTAGCTGGGGGGTGAGGGCTGGATGACCCTGGGCCCCCTCCGGCTCAGAGTGGCCTGCTAGACTGTGAGGCATCTAGGTTGTTATTATACTCTGGGAAGTGCTCTTGGTCGCTGTACGGGTATTAGATGGTGAGTTGGACTAGATGATCCTTGTGGGTCCCTTCCGACTCATAATTTTCTGTGATTCTGTGATCTCTGACACAAAGTCATTGTTAATGAGTAAAATGCCACACTTAATTGGAGGGAATATATCAAAATGTTTTGCCCAAAGCAAATCTGTTTGGGGAATTGGAGGCATGTAGACCAGGCACACCCATGAATTGACCTATACCTTAGGATCTTCTTCCTGTTGATGTCAGGCACCGAAACGAGTTGACCAGTTTTGGTCTAATGTTTAACCGTACAGCTTGATGTAACTTAAGTCCAGCCTTGTCTGAGTGCCTTTGTGTCTCTGTTTACCTCTTAGCCAGGGAGCACCTATAGAGTGATTGCCCATGAGGGATGTTTGCAGATAACCAAGCTTTAGTTCCAATAGATCTTAACACTGATACGTACCAAAGAACATGTAGCCTCTTACTCCTGTAGTGAGAGTGTGTGAGCACTCTTTTGTCTATGTTATTCTGCCTCCTGTATGTGTGATAAAAATGTATAGTTAAACTGAAGAGTAAGCTGTTCCTGGCTTTTGGTTTGATTTTGCTAGCATTTTCTGAATGGTATATGTTGGTTTGTTTTTTTTTTAATATCTACTTGCCTGCTATGAAGTCTGCACTTTGGCTCTAATGTTGAGGGTTAGTGGCAACTCAAGCTCTTCATGGGAACTGTCTCTGTGTGTGTATGAATATTCAGTGTTCTCATGTCAGAACATACTTAAGAAATCTGACTGTAAGCTTTTACCCTAGACACTTCATGTGACTGCCCTGACTAATTTCTTGCAGACTAAGAGATCACAGCTCGTGCTGTTGCCCCATAGAAGCAGAGTTGAATGGGCTTCAATTCTCTAAATCTGTTTCATAATTCTTACACTCAGACATGAGGAAACTTGGGGAAGCAGAGAGCTTTCTCTGAATAGTTCTTTTTAGGTTATGGTAGTTATTTACTCTATTGGAATTGGACTGTTAGTTGGATACATAACTTTGAGTGTATGCTTTAGTAAAGCTGTCCTAGGAATGCAGGAAGAAACACTTCTGGCTTTGGCAGATGCCCTTATTCAAAAGATGTGGTACTTCCTGTCTACTTACGACCCACACGTCTGAGTATTCAATACTTAAGGCAGCCCACGGCATGCATTATCTTAAAAGGTAATCAGATTTGCCCAGAGACTGGACCTGATTTCGGGGCTGATTTGTTTAGCAGTCTTTGCTGGATTCTTAACACTACTATGGAGAACTTATTTCTTATGTGTTCTTTGTCTTGTGAGATACGGAGCTCACTTGGGAAGTTTCCAGAATAACATACGTGCTATAGGGCATATATTCTGCTTTCTGAAGGTCTTATAAGCTGAGTTAGAATTTCATATTTCCTTATGCTAGAAAAGCATTGTGCATTCCTTGTGATACAAAGACTTTTTTAACAGGTTTGGGGTTTTTTTAGATTTTAAAAAACTAGTGTATTAGGAGTTAGATTTGGTCTAGGACTTCAGGTAAATTTCTTGTTCTTCACCAACTGAATCCTCCGCAGTGCATGGGTAACTTATGATCCGCCGTATACAGATAACTGTACTTTATGTGGTTAAATAAAATAAATATTTTTTGAGATATAAGTTAAAAATGTGTGGCCTAGACTGTTTGCATGAACTAACTAATACATACTACTGCAACTGAGAGGTGTAGAACAGCTTAACACAGGGCAGAACCTGCTAGTATCCCAGCTTGACTTCTGCTTCAAGATAAATACAGTAAAAGATGCTTTTCTGAGTGGCAGCTTGTAAGGCAAGGCCTGAACCATCCCCATCTTTGTGTCTTGATATAGCAGTGTTAACACATTCCATGGACTGGAATTAGTGTAAAATGTTTCAGGGCATCTTCTTGGGGCCCTGAGCTGTGATTAACATTTTAGCACAACTCATGTGTTATGGTTGTAGCCTAATGTAATGTGGACTTTTTTTTAATTTCTTCCTAATTGGCTTGCATTAGTCTAGAAGGCTCCTGCCTCTCATGTGTTTAATACTGTCCTTGTGTGGTGAGTGTTACTTATTCCATTCTTGGGTTATGCACCTTTGAAATTGTAAAGTGACCTACTTTTTAGAGTGCTGGGAGACTTCTCTTCATGCCATTTGTCTCTCAAGAATAGATGTGATCCTAGGGTAGTATTGGTGCAGCAGGTATTTGGAAGCACTGTCTCACTCCTGGCAGGGTGCTGCACTCCATGAGCAGAGGCATGTACCGTGGCTCCAGTTGCAAAGTGGCCAAGCAGGAGCAGTTCCTGGAGCAACTGACTTTAGCAGAGGTGGGGTTGTGCAAGCCCTCTTGCTGGCCTGTGTTTATCTACGTAGGTACCTTAAGTGGCCTGGATTGGTGTAGTGTTATGTTAATGAAAGCTCTTGAAATCCAAGCCACATCATGTCTAGATTTCAAGTTATCCTCTATACAGTAATATTCTCAGATTATGTCAGTTTGCCCTAAATTTAGAAGGGAAGTTCCGAAGTCAGAGTAGGATCTGCCCTTGCTGATACATGCAATTCTCTTTTGACATAATTAGTATTTTTTAGGAAGATTTATGCAGGAGCACTGCAGAAATAGCAATATATAATCAGATGTCCTTCTTCATGGGAAGACACAGTTGGTAGGCCAGAATAATTGTTTTTCCTGTGCCCTAATTTTGCCGCATTCTGTTCTTTTAAAACTGATAGACACTGGTTCTAGTTGAACACTTAGTTCTCTCCTTAGACTTCTGTTACTGATCATGTTGAAGGAGTTAATTCACTGCATAGTCAGTGCACACCGAGGTTACTTGGCACACATTCACATCATCACTGGTCTCGGTGAGTCTGGAGTTGAGACTGACTTTATTCTCTTAAACAGTTTTGGCAACTGCAGTTTATGGAATCTGTCTGTCACCTTATAGTTTGTCTTTCCATATTTCAGCTAGTCTACATGACACTTTGTCCTCTCTTTCCAAATCAGTGTGCATATAGATGCCTACTGGACATGGGACAAGAATGCCATAAAATGCTTTTTGAATAATTTCAATAAAATGCTTTCTATTTTAAAATAAGCTTTAGAGCTCTAGGACGTCCCATGAAAATGTGACTGAGAATTATGAAATAGGTTTGGAAATAACTTTTTCCTGATGTCCCTTCTGAAATGTCTTGTTTGATCACACATTCTTTTCTTCTCTGCCCATGGACAGTAAGACAAAGGTCAGAACTGAGCTTGGGTTCTAGCTCATGTTTTTTATTATGCAAATACTCTTGACTCAAAATGTAATGTGACAGCAGTGTTACTTAAACAAAGAAATGGAAAGTAAACAGTGTTCAGCTGAAACACACTGTGCTGCTGATATAAATGCCATTTAGCAGGCAGTTTGATTGGCCAGCATGTATTTCCACTTCACATTCAGGCTTGATTGGTTTGAGTGAACATTTGCTGTCCTGCACTTCTAAAGGTAATAGGGTCAATGATGACTGAAAGCTCCACTGAGTGTAAAATGTAGCTTAGGCTGTGGAAGTTGCTACCTGAGGTGTGTGATATGGTATAATTAATATAAGTCATTCTATGTAGATTGAGAGTTACCTCAGTACTATCACACCGGGTTTTACCATTTGGTTGGATAAGATAGTGACTCCTGTGATTAGATTATTAATTTCATTTATGCCTTTTTAATTATGCTGTGTGTGCATGGGTAAGATGTAGGTGTTATAAAGCAGTTGTCTGATGTTACAGTGAGAGACTAATGACAGCTTTTTAGGAGCAATGCTGAAGATACTACTCAGCTGATTTCTTTCAGAAATAACAGTAGTTTCACTCTTGCAGTTTTAGAAGGTGGGAATTCAAGCGTCACTAACTTTCTTTAAACCCTTTCTGACTAACTTTGTTCTTTCTGTACTTTCTTTAAAAGCTTTAAAAAAAGCAATAAAATCCACAAATTAGTATTGGGTAAGAAGGGGAAGGAAAATAAATGAAAGCATTGGTGTAAATGGTGAAAGCCTCTATGTGGAGTCTCATGAGCAGCTTGGCATAAAGGAATCCTGTTATTGCAGTGGTGTTCATTGCAGGGTTTTTCTGACTGAAGGCTGCAGTTAATAAGGAATAATGAAGAGAAGCTTGAATTACTGTTTTGGAGATGTTTAGTTAGGTTCTGATGTAAATAGTAGCTCTGTGAGAAGGAGTGCAAAACACATTCATCCTATTCTTGGCCTCTTTCTGACCTGTAAGGTGAGGCTGAAATGGAGGTAGCAAAATGCCTGAGATGTTACAGAAATATTTTGGATGATAATTGTAATTTTCTTTCTAGTGCTGTCCCACTGGAAGTTTCCTCTTGGAAAATTTATTTAACAATACCTTGTGTTGTAGGGAGACAGGGTGCCAGGCAGGAGAAGTGATTGTACTAAGGAAAGGAGTGTTCTGTTTGTCAGGCTGTGGCAGAAACAAAAATGAAGGAAGTGTTGAAGTGCATAGTACTTAAGTGTTTAGTATTCAAAGTTAAACAGTGTCCCCCCCTACAAATTAATATAAAAAGGAAATGTTGTTTTTCTTGTCAGCATAATGTGGAAAGTATTTTCTTCTATTAATAGAGAATCCTGAGCTAATGGAACACATACTTGAGCAAGTTTAAGGCAGACCATGAGGCTGCACTGGAAGCTTGGATTTTGATGCTTTTTAAAACTATATAATGCTTAAAGTTGTTGCATAGAACTTCAGTGAAAAACCCGGTTATATATAGAAAGCTTGTTATAATTTGGGCTATTGCAAACTGGAAGCTCGGAGTGTATTACAAAGGGGTTTTGCTGCTGTTCTTACCCTCTATATAAACATCTGTAGATTCATCATGGTAGTTGCCAAAATTGCTCAGTAGTCTTAACTTCTTGGTGTTAGAATTAAATTTACCAGGTTTTAGTTCTGAAAGTGTGGCAAGGAAAGCTGGGGAAGAACAAGTAGGAGGGAAGTGTCTAATGTGTGAGCTGGATGTAGATTTGGGTGTCTGAACCTGCAGACAGCTTCAAAGAGGGATCTGTGTATTCCCATCCTTATTTGACTGGGAGTGCTGATTGTGATATGAGAGCCTTATGCTGGTGCTGCTTGGTGGTGGGTGAGCCTATGAACTGAGGGTTGTGGCAAGAGGGTAGAGGGGAAGACCAGAATAGGAACCAGATCACGTTTCACCATGAGTTTTAGTCAATCTATGTGTTTACTGTCAGTGATGGGTGATGTGTTATGTCTGCATCATCCCTCTTAACTAATATTCATGAAGCTTTCCAGGCAGCTACATCAGAGTTGAGTAAGCTGAAAACTCTGGGCTTTCAGGGAGAAAAGAAGATTCTTTCCTAACTTGTTTCTACAGTGTGTAATGTGCTAGACTTCAGTGTTTTACCCTCTGTGCCAATTATAGGTCAGAATACCCTGAGACAAGGGTGTGTGTAGATATTAGTGTTTCTGAAAGGATATGTTTTCATTGCTCGAACTCCTGGACACAGGAAGTGTTGCTGTGTGGAGAGCCACGACTTGTAATGTGCCAGTTGAACTGGGAGATGTGTGAAACTAGTTTACAGTATGATACTAATCAGTTTTAAATATGCCCTGCCCTAAGAATTCATGTGGGGTCTTACTGATATCAGTAGATGAAGATTACAGTTAATGATTTTCTTTTTAATGTCATATACTCAGCCTGAAACAGACAATGTGAATTATGAGGTATGAGCCTCTGTGTAAACTCAGTGCTCAAATCGCTCTTCTCTGGGTTGTGCAACTTGTGCATATATGTCTTGTTACTACTAATATCATAAAATGCTCTGCAGATTTAAGCAATTACTGTCCTCTTACTTAAAATAAGGGATCACTCTACTATACTTCCTAAAAGTCTAGAGTTGGCAGTGCTGCATTTTGGGAGTAGCATGGGGGAAATTTGACAGGCATTATCTTAATAATCTTAATAATTACCCAAATATTTTTAGGATGTGTTGCTGATAAATTTACAGGAATGTAATTTCCTCTTCTTGCTGGCTGATGGTTGATAAGCTGTAGCACAGTCACTTTAGAGCACACATTAGTCACACTTACTCCTTGCCACCCTGTACTAAACGTGGTGACTAATCTCTGGGTCTGACATTCAATTTAGAAATGCAACATTTACCCTTGGTAACTAGGTGGAGGATCACAAAACAGTGTAAAACATTCCTGTCTTCTGTGCCAGGTCCCCCCACCTCACAGGTAGTGTCTGCTAGAAAAGCTGTGGGGCATTAGATGCATTGCTGGGCTCTTAACAAATCTTTACACTTTGGTGTCTTTTTGAGAAGAATCTTGCTTTGGATGGTGGTTCTTTAACTGTTTCTGTAAAGCTATAGCAAAATGAAAGCAATTAACAGTGAGATGACATCATGCTACATAGAAGCCTGATCCAGAGGTTTGTTTTGGCACTCTAGCATTATTTTACCTGATGAGACTGAGGTAGTACAGTTACTTCCATGCTTCGTGCAGTGTTTAGAATACCCTTTTGTAATGAATAGAAAAAGGTCAGAAGCTCAACAGCTTTCAGTGTTACAAAATACAGAGTGATAGAGCACCTTTTTTACCTTTATTCAAAGGCAGCTAGTTGAGAGCTTAAGTATCACTTCAGGTTGGTGGACTTTCCTGTGTAGATCTGAAATACTGAAATGGTCTCATTTCGGAGAGTATGGGTTAAGTAGGAAGAAGACTTATTCTTAATCTCAATTTTCTGGAGTGAAGTTGTGAGGGAGTTGAAAGAAATACTGACCTTTTTCCAACAGCTTTAGATCTCTGCTGAAAAGGGATTTAGCAATGTGAATTGACGGTGAAGGCAGCCCACGCTATCCTGAGCTGTACTTAATAGAAGCATAGCCATTATTTATAGGGAAAGTGATTATTCCTTTCTGTTCAGTACTGCTTAGCTGCATTGAGAACACTCTATCTGGTTTTGGGTCCTTGATCCAGGAAAAACATAAACTGGCAGCAAGCCCAGCAGAGAGATTGTCAGGGTGCTGGAGTACAGGCGCTGTGAGGGGAGGCTGGGGGGGCCTGGGTCGCTTCAGACAGGAGAGGGCTTCAGAGGCTCCAAGAAGGCCATCAGGAACACTGGGGTCAGACCCTTCACAGCAGTGGGAAGACAAAATACAAAGGCTATAACTTCTACTAAGAAGTAGATACAAAACCAGTAGATTTAATAATTTTAAAAATCCCAGCAAAATCACAAAACAAAAATAACACTCCAGCTTGTGCTGTGAGAGTAGCCATGCAGTGGAACAGGCTGCCTGGGAGGTTGTGAATCTTTCAAGGCATTAAAAGTGCAGCTGGATTGAAACTCTGAGCAACCTAATATGAGTCATTGCTGAACCTGGGCAGAGGCCCAGAAACCTCCTGAGGTTTCTTCTAACTGAATTATTCTATTTGTTCTTCTGATTCTACAGATAAGACTGACCATTCTCAAAACCTATTTTTGAAAAAGACTGTTAATCTGCAACTAAAACTGACTTTGTTTATGCCATATACAAGTGGATTAGTTCTAGAATGAGTTACTTGCCATATGACAGCTGTTGTGATAAGGTAATAACCACAAGGAAAATCTAAGCCTGTCATGGTGTCAAGATTTGAAGTACCTTTAAAGGACATCAGATTCTTAGTAATCCTTTGGAGTCTGAGGACTAAACAGTTGAACAGTTTGAAGATGCCTTCATGTAATTAAGGCAAACCTACTCAACAGTGTTCAAAATGATTAAAGAACTCAAAGATCTGTGTTCCTTGCTTGCTTAGGTAGTTACTGGGCCAGGTTGGATGAGGCTTTAAACACTTGATCTAGTGGAGGGTGCCTCTGCCCATGGTAGGAGGGTTGGAACTAGATCATCTTTAAGGTCTCTTTCAACCCAAACCGTTCTGTGGTACCATGAATATTTTTTGTGCTTCTTGGGACATAGTGTTTCAGAAACCTGGTATTGCAGGAGAACACAATGAATACTGAATTGCTAGGGGAATGGAGGCTACTGTACTTCTTACAATAAAGAGATGTGAAGAAACAGAATTCCACATGACTGGCAAAACTTGGCTTATACAAATAGATAAGGGGTAAACTTTTATCCTGTACCTAGGCAAGTGTAGGGATTTAATCCTTAAAACATCTTCTGTTGGTACACTAGTAATCCTAAGTGAGAGAATAGTCAAATCCCTCTGTCGAGGTAGAAACTGCTCTATTTCTACTGCTGTAAAGAATTTTGTACATAGCAAGGAGCTAATACCTTTTATAAAAGTTAACATTTATTGCAAGTGATAATGTGATAATCGCAGTTCTGAGGGCATTTAAATGAACAGTACTTCTGTAATACGGCTTTATCTTGCAGTTCTCTAGTATCACAAGCAAGAAATGTGTTGACAGCTTATTACAGAGTATAGATAAACTTTTCTAGATAAGGTGCAGGTGTTTATATATTGTAAGCATAAGTAATCATACAGCTCAAAGATGAACATGGCTCTGAAAATATAATTCCTATTTCCCTGCAGTAAAAATGAGCTAACCTATTAAACTCAGCTCTCTTTCTGCATACCTCAATATCCTTTACTCAGATCTGGTTTAGTGATTAGTTCTCATTTTTGGTGGTGATGTGGTTTTTTGCTGGTTGGGTTGGTTTTTTTGTTTCTCTTGGTCTATGTGCTGTGAGACGTACATGTAGCATGGAAGAAGGGATACTATTGAAATTGATGGAGAGCTGGAATGCTTTCAAAACCAAAAGTTAAAAAGAAAGCTGCAAAAACAAACTCTTATGCATTGCTGTCTAGGTAACAGAGGTGTCCTGACTTCTTTTTTGGTTCTAGTCCCATAGGTAGTCCTAAAAATTTGACTAAAGAAAATACAAGCTAGGTAACAGTTGTGTTCCAATCATCATGATAGAAATTAAAAAAATACTCAAATGTTCCCTCATGTTACCTCAACTGTATTTTATTTATAGACCCTTTTTCTACAGCTGTATCAAATGTTTGAGCCAACCTTACCAGAATTGAATGAGGTTTAAAAATAGTGCTGCTTAGGAGTCTTTTCTATCTTGTATATGAAAATGTAGTTTTCGTTAATGTCAGAATAAATCAGTCTTACTGTTTAGGGTAGTCTTGTTTGAACAGTAATGGAACAACTGATTAAGAACTGCTTATTTGGGAAGCCTGTGCAGATTGTGACTATTCAGTCCTTCATAAATTGCAGAACTTACAATATTTTGTGGCATTCCAAATACTATTTGAGAGAGACCAATTGTGAGCTAAGTTTGTGAAAGTGACCTTTATGTGAAAATCTGATGACTAACAAGCTAAATAAAACTATTTGTTATTCTAGTCCTAGTACGTATGAAGAACCAAATGTAGATGTGTGTTCTTACGCTGTCCCATGTCAGTTATTTTCTATTGAATGACAGTCAAGTGGGGATGCAGAAAACAAAGGAGTTACTTGCATGGGAGCAAATAGGAGCTCAGGATAAAAAGATAGGATCCTTGTTCTGTTAGTGCCTTTTTAATTCTTATGATTTTCTTTGAAGTATGTTGTTCCTTGAGGCAATTACAACTTCTGCTGTAAAGTTGTTAGTTAAGAAGGTCTGTTTTTAGAAGGTATGGAAGTGGTTCAAAATGAGAACTTCTTTCTAAAACCTGGATGAATCCCTAATAGGAATTTTATTTATCCTTTTGGGTTACTTGGCTAGTTTTGTGTGAGTTGAGACTTCTCTAGTAGCTGTCATGTTTTAAGGCAATTTAGTTTGATTTTCAGGACCGGGGCAATGTGGTTTGCTTTTTCAGAACATAGACATTGGTGAGATGACCAGATCCTAACCTGCCTAGTTACTAAAGAATTCCAAGGCACCTCTTCTGGGTGGGGTATGGACATCTCCTGGTTTTGATATGAGGATGTTTCAGGTTTAATAAAAGATTTAAATGGACATTTTTCCTCAATGAACCTAAGGACGACAAGAAGTTAGAAGGAACACGCCCCTTATTGATGTGGGAATGGATATGTGAATTGGTGGGGATGAGAACTTGGCAGAAAAGCTAATGTTCTTCTGTGGAGTCCCTTTCACAGAGGGTGATGAGACTGTTGGTGCTCTGTATCTCATTTCTCTGGCCTGTCAGATGAGCAGCAAGGGACTGAAAGCTTCAAGCAGAATGGTTTTTGTCTTTTTCATCAATAGAATTGCTAATTTCTTTTAGAATATGGGAGAAAGAGATTGAAAAGATACTGTAAAGGGAAGCACTTATATTCTTACAGGTCACTGATCGGATGATATGTAGTACCTTGAACTACAATATAAACAAGCTTTTGACCACAATATACACTCTGCTTGAAATAATCTCGGTGAGTCATCAGAAGTGGTAGATCAATATGCTTTACAATCCATTTAAAAGTACCAGGAAGGAACACAATTTTTTCCTGCAAGCTGTAGCTGTAATTGCTTTGCTTAATAAGTTAATAAGTTTTAGTCAAAACATGAATGCTTTGCTGCTCTACTTGTGAGATTCTTAGGTTATTGTTCATCTGTACTTCAGATGCTTGTTGGTATTTAAGGCCGACATGGATATAATTAAACATCTGAAAATAAAATCTTCCTTTTACTTATGGCACTAGTGTTTGATGTCACTAATGTTTGTTGGGAAGGGAAGAAAATAACTAAGGTTGCCCTTTACTGTGATGCTCTCAGTAAATGCGTAATTCTAAAGTTTCAACTGTGCAGTTTATCAAGTTTTGCTCATCTCTACCTCAGCCTGCTATATGTAACAATGTTGAGAAGTAGGATCTTGACTTAGTAGGTGAAGGCTAGGTAGAGACATTCCAAATTGTAAGCAATTACAGGTTGATTTTTCTATATACTGTTGGTTAAGTGTTCAGTCATGTGTTTACCTGAAGTAGACAGAGGCAATAGAAGGCTGTGTTAAGAAAAGGACTTGTAAAAGCTTTTATTCTACTACAGTTTTAAGTACAAATGATTCTTGACTATTTTGATATTGCTATTTGTATGAGTCTCACATATTTGGGATCTGAATTTCTACCCCTTAGCTGAATCTGCAGTAAGAGCAGCAGCTGGGAAATCACTGGTATTTATGTGCTGACTATATTAAATGTCTTCTTTATTTGATGGGTTGAAGCGGGAGGGACCAAGACACAATCACCTGACTTTCCAGGTCCTTCTGGTTTTAGATTGCCCTTGCTATCAAGAGATCAGTTACTGGGTATGTTTGTCCTAAGCATGTTACTTTTTCTTAAGCCCTGTGGTGTATGGTTAGGGAGACTGGCAGCTCTAACTGCTATCATAGTGGCTGAGTTGTACATAAAGCATGGCAAACGGACAGCCTGTGTTGGCATGCAGAGACCTGGGGGCTAGCAGTGCTGAACTTCTCCTAGAGGAGCCACACAAAAGAGAATTACAATTTACTGGTAGATAGGGAGCGCTCTGTACATAGTAATAGTACCTTTGCCATAGGAGATGAACAGAGTAAGAAAAATAGGTATGTCCCTACTATCTAAGTGGTTTACAGAACTTCGAAGATGGTGGAATGGCCTTTATTTTGGCTAGAGCGATGTCAGTTCTGTAGAGGTGAACTGTGTTCTTCTCACTCTGTAGAAGATGTTATAAAACATATGCACTTTGTAGTCTATTCTACATAGACAGTACCATAACTAAGAATCTAATCCAGTGGTGCATTTGTCAGTTCTCCGAAACTTCAAATATTTAGTGGATGTTACGCTGGCTATATAAACACATTTTTCACTCGGTTGACATACTTATTTAGATGCAATAAAATTTAATGGAGCTCTCAATTGAGTAGATTTTCTAGATGAGTCTAAATTACTTGATGCCTTACAAAATCAAATTCTGTAGTGCCCTGTTTTTGTCCTATCACCTGAACTAACAAGGTTGTCTCATCCGTATGGACGAATGGTATTACTATGTGTCTGTAGCAACCGTATGATCAAAACCAGGATATTCTGCCTGGAATAATCATAAGCAGTAAAATTCAATGTTGCTGCAAATCTGGATTAATCTTCTTTCTGACAACTAATCTGTGGAATTTGTCCTTTTAAAAAAGCCTAAATTGATGCTAGTTCTTAAAGTGATAGAGTTATCTAGTTAGTCAGTAGGAAAAGGCTTGAATTAGAGTAATCCCTTGAATATTGTGCGGGTTTGGTTCCAGAAAGATGCCGCAATAAGCAAAGCGCATGAAGTAGCAGTAAATATGGTAAAGCCAGTAAAGACACAGGAAAACCCTCTGCAATGTATTAAGCCTGCAAATGGCGAACTGTAAAGTACCATGGGATTACTGTATTTCACAGTAACCATCTACCTATACCTTGCCTTTTGACTGTATGTGTAAGTAAACTTGGATGGAACTTAAATAATAAAAAATGCTTTTTCTAAAGATAAGGTTTTGTTCAATGTCACATTACTACTTTTGAAGGTCCTCAGTATCTCTTTTGTTTTGGGGATTTTTTTTTTTTTTTTGCAGATGATTCAGCTCTAGAGAAGATTTATTGTCACAATTTCCTTTGAAAGCACAATGGACACATTTTAGAGTCTTGCAGAAATCAGAAATCTAGAAACAAGAGCATTGGACTTCAAGAAATAAGAGTTCAGAGGGCCCAGAAATTGCGGATAAACCTGATTTGGCAATACAGCTTGGAAATGAATACTATTGAGACAGCGAAGCTTGAAGAGCATATGGAGGGTCAAACCAATGACACTTCGAATGGCTACTCACGACCTACTCTCTCAGTGAGTGAAGAGAACAAAAATGGCACTAGCAAACCAAAGGGCTTGTCTAATGGCTTGCGGAAAACAGCAAAGAAGTATCCTGACTACATCCAGATTGCTATGCCTGCTGAGTCTAGGAATAAATTTCCTCTGGAGTGGTGGAAAACAGGCATTGCCTTTGTCTATGCTCTCTTCAACCTGATACTAACAACTGTAATAATCACTGTGGTCCACGAGAGAGTACCTCCAAAGGAGCTAAGCCCTCCCTTGCCTGACAAATTTTTTGATTACATTGATCGTGTGAAATGGGCTTTTTCTGTATCAGAAATAAATGGAATGATACTACTTGGATTATGGGCAATCCAGTGGTTGTTTCTTAGATACAAGTAAGTTACCTATATTTTTTTTTTTTTGTTCTCTGCTCTGTTTTCAGAATGTTGTTCTTTACTGTTTGTTTTGGGCAGAAGAAATCTTACAGTAAAATTCATAACAATATAGACTAGGGCTGGCAGGAAAATGACAAAGGGGTGACTTGTTTACAAAATGTTCTAGTGTCCATGCTGGATATGGAAACACAGGTTTCCTAATTGTTCAGTAATATTTTTTAATTCTGAATTTCTGACACCTATGTTGTACTAGTCAAACTTATTCTGAGACTTACTCTGTGACTGGGCTTTTCAAAGTGGGTTTACAGACACAGATATGTTTAAACAGAGGAAATCATGATGATGTAAGAAAACCTCGTCCAAATATGAGGAAGACCCACTGTCTTGCACAGCTAGACTAGAAGCTTTTTCTTTTGTCTGCATTCCCTTGAACTATACATATTTCAGTCAAGACTGTTATTATAATAGGGGACTACAGAGAATATTACTGAGTTGAGGAAAACTGCCTGACTGCATGTGTAAGTTAGGCTACGGCCATAGGTGGGAGCTTTGCACTGTTGACAGCTAACTAGACTAAAACCTGAAGAAGGACTTTTTGGTATTTGATTGAGACGTACGTGGTGAAGAGCTGGGCATAGAGCTGTTCTTTTAGGGTTTTAGTTATCTAGTCAAGCTAGAGCTCCATAACTATTATATGTATATCCTTCATGTAAACTTTGTACTCAATCTTTTTTTCATGCTTCCCTTACTTTCAGATCAATAGTGGGACGCAGGTTCTTTTTTATAATAGGAACTTTATATCTGTACCGCTGCATTACTATGTATGTTACCACCTTACCAGTGCCTGGGATGCATTTTCAGTGTGCACCAAAGGTAAGAGCCTTTGCTCCCTAATTCTTACCTTAGTCTCTGCCCTAGTCCTTGTGGCTCCTTGGAGCAAATAGAAGATAATGTTTCGGGTATTACTAAATAAGACAAATTGCTTTCAGTTGATGTCTTCAGAAACATAGGTAGTGATAAATCAAAAGTTTTCTGTATCAAAAGTGATATAGGAAGAGCCTGAAGTTGCTGCTATTAAGGTGCTTTAAGGGGAGTACCTGTGTTGAAATAGTGCTACAGTGATCCTCTGTATAGTCACGATCCATAATTTGCAAGATCCCGTACTCGCTGTTGATTTTCCAGCGAGTTGTGGGACCTGGCGCGTGCGCAAAACCTACCATGACCCCAGTCTGCTTGGCCCCCCCTGCTGCTCGCACGGCGAGCACAGCCAGCCCCAGCCCACCTCGCTTGTGTGACGAGCACAGCCAGACATCTGAGACAAGCCCCGCTCTCAGGACCGTCTTCCAGACCTTATTAGGGGAGGGGGTGTGGCTACAGGCGTGGTGTACTTGCCTATGTAGTGGGGTCACTATCTTCACGGATTCCATGACTCACTTGAGGAGGACCAGACCCAACAGCCCGCGAGTAATGGGGGATCACTGTGCTAGCAAATCAATTGGCTTTCTTTTGAGGCTCAAGCTGAATGCTCCTAATAATACCGCAATTTTATTTTTCTTATGTGGTAGGATCCTTAAGGTCAGTATTGATTTATAGGCTGATATGCAAACTTATGTTGCTGTATACCTTTAAAAAACCTTACTGTTATGTGCCTTGTCTTGTTTCTCACGCTATTTGGTCAAGAGCTATTGCAATATCTGAAATCAACTGACTGCCTCTGCTTCCAACACTTCCAACCTGCAAAGTGTCTAGAAATGTGACTAAAACAAGTTCAGCACCTTCAATGAGCTGATACATAAAGAAACACGGATGTGCTCATATTTATACAAAAATATTTTGAAAGCTTTATGGCGCTCCACTTAAGTGGTGACACAGAAGAGTTGTTATTGCCATTTTAGATTTGTAATAAGAAGGTGTAGACTTAATATTGCCTAGCAACAAACTGTGTGTTGGCTGTGTGGGGGCATAAATTCACCACCTCTTGTGCAGGACATCATCAGTCTTGAGGTACAGCATCACGTCTGTTCTCTTTCACATTGAAACAGCTTGGGTATGTAGTGGCAGAACTACTTCTCTTGTGAATCAGTACCTGTTTGGAAAAACTTATGTACCACTATTTTAAGACTTTACTGTTTAGTTCTAATAGCTTAAGGGATGACTTTGTGTAGTAGACTCTGTATTGAGTGAGAAGCGGTAAGCAAAGGAAAACTTAAATGTCTCTTTTTGTGGTGTGTTTTGCTAGCATTAAACCAGGATGAATTATTTGATCTCTGGAAAAAATGTGATAGATCTTCTGGAGTTCTTTTTTTTTTTGTCCATTTGAATACTCTTATGGTTATGGAAAACTGTTACTCCTTTTTCATGTTTTTCTTTTCCTCTAGGGTTAACTATTAAATATCTAGATGAAACTAAGTTTGCCAAGTATGTATGAGAAATCAAAACCTGATCCTTATGTGTGTTTTAAAAATATACATCCTCTAAATATTAGTAAGTCCTCACTGAGTTTGTAACCAAATATTAAATTAAGTGAATTTGAAGTTTTGCTCTGTGGAAACGTTGCTCAAAGTAGCATGCAAGTTTGTATCAGTTTTGAATGGGTTTTATCCATTCTGTCAACTATCCTGAAATCCGACTTTAAAATTCTTAGTGTTTACCTTTTCAATATATTCTGCATCTCATTCTCATACAGTATATATTTCAAAATAGTGTTATCAGACTAAGCTTTATCAGATTTTGGCTGTCAACTTTGATTTGCATACTTGTTTAAGAATATGTGAAAGGCAAAGAAAACTAAGGTAATTATATCCTTTTTCTCTTTTCTACATGTGTTTGGGCAAGAAGTTTACTCAGGTCATGATATATCTTAACCTTGATTTTTGTACTTTTCTCTGATGTTCTAGCTGAATGGAGATTCTCAGGCAAAGGTTCAGAGAATCCTGCGACTGATTTCTGGTGGTGGTCTCTCCATAACTGGATCGCACATCCTGTGTGGAGACTTCTTGTTTAGTGGACACACTGTAGTATTAACGCTGGTCTACCTGTTCATCAAAGAGTGTAAGTGATTATATTTCAGTGCTCTTGTTCAAGTTCCTCTGGGAAAACACATGTATGTAAAACTACTGCCCTCCGAAAGTTACTTGTCAGTTGTGCACAAACTGTATGTGATAGGAATTTGGCAAGCACATAGAAGATAGTTATGGTTTCCCCCTTTGCTTTATATTGCTGTGGGGCATGGGAGGAAAATCTGTCTGTACTGCACACACAGCAGCCATTGAAGTGTTGGCGAACTGAGCACCAGCTTCTAAATCTGATGTATGGTAAGCAATACTTCAGTCCTGGGAACTTGGCTGCTCCCAAGTGCATAGTGGGGAGTTCCCTTTTCAGTTTGCATTTGGAATTGGATTCTTCTCTCCTACTGTTGTATCCCAAACTATGCAAATGGTATCACTGAAGAAAACAAGACTAACCAGCATTAGTTGAATGCCTTCCTTTATTAAAATGTTGAGGGAGCGAGGTGTTGCAGTACTATATTCTGCCTTAGACAAAAATCTCATTATAGAAAGGTCCCTTTAGTATGGCAAAATCTAAATCTGTAGATGTGAGACATTCTTCAAACAGTCATTTAAGATGCTGATTATAGTCTGATTTTTAGGCCTAGGTCTTTCTTGTGCAGTGAATATTACTGGGAGAATGGCATATGTAACTCATCAAAATCACCAGAACAGTATTAGGAAAATAGCCTGATAGTTTGTTTGACTTTTTTAGTGTATGTTACATTGCATCTTAATACTGCTCACATACTCAATTATCTTTATCTGGAAAGATGCAGACAACCCAATATTTTCTGGGCTGGTCCTCCTCCTGTACTTATATGATAAGTGATTGGAGAAATTGAATCATTCAAATTTTTGTAATAATCCCTTTGACTGCTGCCTAATTGTTAGATATGTATTTCAGTGGAGTTGTGCTCAATAAATAAGAAATGCATAGATTGCCTTTTTCTGCCTCCCATGCAATCTTACCTGAACAAAGGCATAAGCCCTATAAGAGTCTTATGGTATTCTTTTCTGCTCTTTGAAAATGTTTTCAGTGTAGGAGGCATTCTGAGGATTTTATTATTTTTTCCTTAGTGGTGGTTTTGCTCTGCTCTTCTATTTCTTTCATACTCTGCCACTTTTTCACTTTCTCCTCTGCCCTCTACCCGTTTTACCAGAATAGCTATTTATATTTTTAGCCTTGGAGAGTCTGTCTTGCTTGGTGCTGTTTTCATCAACTTCTTGAGATTACTTGGCTTCTTATCTTCCATTCTTTTTTGTTATTATTTTGCATAGGCCTCTCAAACTACTACTGGGTAGGCTGGTTGAGATCAGGAACTTTTCTGCTGCTATTATATGAAAGTGAAGTCTGACCCTTGCCCTACAAAGCAAGGGTGCCAAAACTTCCCACTGTGAATGAAATGAAGCCAGTTAGCCTGTCAAAAGTTATGAATGGTCCTTGTGACACCCAAGGCATATTTCAATGGGGAAAGAAGTGACGGGGAACTTTTCCACTGTGGCGGCTTAAATACATTTCGAAGAATAGCTTCAGTCTCATTTATTAAGTCCTTCATTAAAGGGTATAAATTCACATACTGTCCTTCACTGTAAAGTATATTCTGTTTCACGGAACTGAGGCTCCTTGAAGTAGTTAAAACCTAAGAATTAAATAAGATTGCCTTTTCCTGTTTAGTCTGATCAATGCTCAGATTGTATCAATTCTAGATACTTGAGTTTACTTTGAGTGTAGACTGTAAAAAGAGCAAAGATTCAATAGACCCAAGAAGAATAAACAAAGTTTGTTTTGCTTCAGTTCTGTTTCTTCCTCTGCACCCAATATCCTCAAAGTGATTTAACTGGAAAACTTAATTTGACTAGAAAATGGGTACTGGTGCTGTTTAATTGCAGGCTCATCTTGGGTTCGTTTTACAAAGTAAGAATGCTTCAGTAAGCTTGCAGAAATTGCTTAATTTAATTTTCTGTGTCGAAGCAGGGGGGTTGTAGCAGTGTGATATGAGCTATATTTGCAAATTTAGTAGCCCTAAAGCAGTTGTTTTCTTTTCTTCTTCCTTTTGTGGATTGTTAAAATTGGTGTGTTTTCTCCCGTCACCTCTCTATTTCAGATTCACCACGTCATTTTTGGTGGTATCACTTAATCTGCTGGCTAATGAGTGCTGCTGGCATCATTTGTATCCTTGTTGCTCATGAACACTATACTGTAGATGTCATTATTGCTTACTATATCACCACACGCCTCTTTTGGTGGTACCATTCAATGGCCAATGAAAAGGTGAGTCAAAAATACTGTACATTTAGAATCAATGTATAGCCTGCATTTGTTAATAGTGCCCGAAGGTCAAAGTTAGCTCTTAATTTCAAAATAAAAATAGAGGTTCCATGTTGAAGTTTAAACAGAATGGGCAAGGAGTTTCACTTTATTTTTGTTCAAGTAAATAATAATAATATGCATTAAAGGATTTTAAACCTTGAGGTTTTATTGCTCTAGTTGCTGTACAGAATAGCCCTTGTTTGTCTCAGCTTCTCAGTAATCAGTAGTTCACTAACAGAATTTGGGGCCAACTGAAAACTATCCTAAAATACTAATGACTGTTGTTCTGTATGTGTCAATGAAAGTATACTGTTCAAGCATCTGTGGCAGTTGTTTGAACAATACTTCAAGTAGAAGCTTAGCTCTCAAGCCATTTGAATCCAATTTTCAACTATAAGTCATCAATTGAACAATGTCATGCCTAGAATTACTCATATTCAAAAATACTTGATTGCTTTGTCTCTCCAAAACATTCCTTTGGGTTAAAGATGCTCAGTTTGTAATATACACTTAACTATGATGTGTGCACCATCCCAGTTTTCTGTTTGCTAGGCTAAATAGTCATTGTCTTTGCAGAATTGCATGCAAATATAGTTGGCCCTCTTGCACTTCGCGCCCCCCATATTGTGGCTTCAGATCTTAGTGGCATGATTTTTTAGTGGTGTAGGAGACCTGCTTTGCAACTGCGGAGCGGGTGGTGGTGGTCGCTTGGGCAGCAGCGGTGACAGTACGGGTGGGGGCTGTGGCCGCAGCAGCCGCAGGGACTGCCTGGGTGGTGGCCACGGCGCGGCCGCCGTTCAAGGCTGAAGTTGGGCTGCGCAGGTCAAAATAAGACCATGGGTTTGTTATAGAAGACCCGACTATATATTGTGTTCTAGTGGTTCTCTTGACTCAATGTAATTACTTACAATGCTTTAAACTGACTGTTTCCTTTTCCTCTCTATGTTCTTGTACCAATACAGACTTTAAAGGTCTCTTCACAGACGAATTTTCTCTCTCGAGCGTGGTGGTATCCAATATTTTATTTCTTTGAGAAGAACGTGCAGGGCTCTGTTCCTTGCAGCTTTTCTTGGCCGATATCTTGGCCTCCTAGCTGCTTCAAATCTTCATGCAAAAAGTATTCACGGGTTCAGAAGACAGGAGAGGACAATGAAAAATCTACCTGAAGAAACAAGGAAAGCATCTGCTCTGGGGTTTTGTTTGTTTGGTTTTTTTACCAAAACGTTAATGCTGTAACCAAAGCTCTTATGAGAACTATACTGTAACTGAAGAAGTGGACCAAGCTTCTGTGCAATTGATTGAAGAAACAATTGTTGACACATTTCCATATCAAATGTTTTCCTATCATCAGGCTGTATAGACCTATTCTACTCCTCAGTGCTAATGAAATGCACCACTGATGGGATTTTCTTATTAAAGAAAAAAGTGGAGCAGGACTTTACTAATGAGATAGAGGTGCCAAAGACCACAGTAATACTTTCATTACTCTCACTCATCCACAGAAGCACCCAAAAGTCTCATCTTCAGAGTTCTGGACTGCATTTAGGCAAAACCAGGCAAAAATGTAGAGGCACGATATTGGCATATGGAGGTATATAAAAATAATAACACAATGGTGGGAAGTGGTTTGTTGCATTATTCTTGCTAATGAAGGTAAGGCATGACTGTTACAGCTGGAAGCAAGTCTGACTTTTTTTTACACACTGTGGGTATGAATATCTTATGACCCCAAAATATTGCTTACCACTATTGACTCCCATATATTCTACTGTATACCAATTTTTACCTTTTTATTAGCAATTTTATATTTAAATCGTTGTGCTACCTGATGACCTTGCTAATTAGAAATAGCTGTGAACATCAGAGCTCAAGGAACCTAAAATTTTATTTTTAATAAGAGACACAGTTTGCAAGTCTAAATCCTTAATTGCAGTTAGCCTTGTGTGTGAAGCTATACAGTGCCTGTCAGTGTATGTACATGCATATACAGATAAAAGCACACACTAAAAGTTACTTTCTGGGAGGAGTGATCATGGCATCCTTGATGCAAGCAGAAGTCCTACAGCTGTCACCTGCTTGAGGAATGCAAGGCCAGGTCCAAATTTGGGCTATATTTAAAATTTAACTTTTTAGTTTTAGTAGCTATCTCTTGGTGAAGGTATGTAGGAAAGTTTGCTTGGGAGCCATAGTTGTGCGTTGATTTTTTTTTTTTTTTTTTTTTTTACCTGTCTACACATGTTTCTGTAACTTACTTTAAAAGAAACCAACCAAACAAAAAAGTGCCAAGGTGAATACCCACAACAGCAGCATTTCTTCAATTATAATCAAAAGTAATTTCATATTAAATGACATTGCAGTAGCTCATATGTAGATTCCTTTTTTCCCCAGGGGCTTCAGTCCAACTAAAATGGCTATTTAAACAAGCTACCTGAGAAGGTGGGAAATTACTATGGGATAAACATGTAACAAACCCACAAATTAACAGCCACCTGGTGGTTGTTGGTTTGTGTTGTGTGTTTTGGGGAAAGCAAAGTAGAAAATTCATACTATGTTTAACCATTTATATTCTGGATTCATTTCTGCAGTTAACATTGTTTTCAAGTCTTCAGGAAAACCTGATGCAAAAATAAAACTGTGTTAAGTGTTGTAAAGACAATGCTGCTTATTTTAAGAATGTCTTGAATTGAGTTACAAGTGTGAACACTATTTAAATGACAACTTGCTTTTAAAAAGTCCAGTTAAAGTTATAAAATGAAGTACAGAGTAATAAAATGATTTTTTAGTCAAGGGGATCATTGCTCTGAGTTGTACATGAGAATATTTTTGCGCATTATCAAAATAATACAATAAACAATGTTCCTTGCAATACATCCTTGGTAAAACTTAGCTAAGAAAGAAATTCTGCTGATGTTTGGTTTTGTTATTTAAAATGAGCTTAGTGGAGTCTGATAATATGCCCCTGAAGCTGTGCTTTCACTTCCTTTCTCCGAGCAGACCTTAATCAGCTAAAAAGCCACTATCAAAACATTTGAGTCCTTTTTCTCTGCCACATAAATGAATCTGTTCAATGTCAGTATACCAGTACTACTTCACAGAGCGTAATTTTAAGATCAAGTCTAAGCTTTGTGATATCTTAAATATGGTCATGTTAAGCCACATGTAGTAATGCTATCTCTTAGGATTTATGAATAGATTTCATTAGTGGTAACCATGAAATAATTAGTGGTAACCATTGAAAATAACATGATGAAAAGCATTACACAAATACCTTAAACAGTGGTTTTCATCTGGTGGCTGAAAACTAAATACTTTAATAGTCTAGATAGCTAATTGTCTGCATAACTACCACCATGTCTCAGTGGGATTTCTGTGATATATGTGCGAAGTAGACTTCCTTCATGCAAGATGAGGTGTTTGGAGTTTTCTTTCACATAGTCCTATTTCTAGAAGGAAAAAAACATGATAGTGATGAAGTAGAACCAAGTCAAGACTCTGTTTCTGTGGGGCCATATGAGTTTCATTCTACAGCTGAATTTAATAGAAACTTCTATTGTAATAAAAAGGAAAGTTTAAGTAGCTCAAAATATTTGATTCCTGTTCTGGCTCAGCCCTTCCTTAAGCACTTAGTATTTCTCTGTATCCAAGCCTTCAGAAGGAGGAGTGTGTTTAATTAGCAGAAAGCACCAATTCTCTACTCGCAATAGCTTTTAATTGCTGTTATGAACTTGGATGGCACAGCTGTATTTGAAGACTCCTTAGGCCTATGTGTAAGGTGATGAAATGGGATAACTGTGTGCTAGTTCTTACTGCTGTAGCAGTTTATCCAATACAAACCACAACTGCTATATAAAAAATAACTAATTAGGATCTTGGTGATTGTTATATATTAATACCATCATGCTGAAAATATAGTTTCATCCTAAGAGGAAAAAGGATTGGGGTAGGTAAAAGAAACAGGAGAAACTTGGACTTCACTTAAGCCTACAGTCCAGTAGGCTGTTTTGCAGCCCGGTGTTTAGCAGTAGGTGACTAATTTTTTCCTAGTTACAGTATTTCTTACGGATGTCACATGAGCTGCACCTGTATTGTGACTATTATATAGTGCTTATGCTCCTCCTCTCTACTGAAGGCCATTTACATGTTGAACTTTCCAGACACTTAAATAAACCCAAAAGCATAACAACTGTACACTTGACATACCAGCATGATTTAGATGCTGGTGGTGTTTTGTGCTTATGAAACAAGCATTGTTAAATGCCTAATCTAAATTTAAATCTGGGTTTAACAGTTTAATTTGAGGACTTAAAGAAATGTGCTGCTAAGTTAAGTGGTCATGCTATAGATGCTTAATTCTAATGCCAGAAATGGTATACTTGAAACTACGGTAAATGGACACCTTTTTTTTTGGTATGTGCTTAGCACTCCCATGTGGACAAAAATGGTACTTATGTTAATTATCGTTCACTGCTGTTTCCTTGGAAAGATGGCTGCAGTTGGGGAATTAGCAAAAGTAGCTGTGCTAAACATTGCTGTGATCTTAAGTACTGGATTTGCTTCCCTTCCTAAGAATAAAAAGTGAGAGAAGGAAGCCAAAAATAAAAAAAATCAAGCGTATATATTAAGATATCTGTAATAAAGCTTAGAAGACTTCCCAGTTCTGTTTCTGTTACTAAGAGATGAGAGGATTCTCATAATTGGATTATTGCAAATCCACTTCCCAGCATCTTAAATCGGAATCTGTTAGATCTCTGGCTTTCTCCCATCATTAGTATTTAGCTAGACAGCTTATCCTAGTTTGGTTGGTACTACCCCAAATTCTTTGTCTCATTTCAGTAGTTATGATTTACAGTTCTAGAGACAGATTAACTGACTTCAGTGCAAGGTGAAGTCTCTCCATTTACTTTTGTGATTTGTTTGGGGTTTTTTAACACACAAACATTGAACTTCAAGATTCCTAGAGTAATTCCAGAAGTGTCCAATCTGTTGAATGCATTGGAATAATTTTTCTTTACTGACAGGAAAAGAAGCTTTAATAGCTCTAAAGCTCCATTGTTATCTTTATTTTTACAATATCTATATTTTGGACTTATCTAGAACTCTTTTATGGGCGCACAAAATTAGAGTGATTCTTGAGAATTGCAGTACTCGGAAATTGAAGTGTTCCATACTGGGCATTGCAAAATCAACATCTTAAATTCAGTTAGTGGGAAAGTGGGAAAGGGTATCCTAAATATTTGTTGGGCACGACTAAAAGGAGTGTTGCTGCTTAAGTGCACAGGAGAAAAATAGCCTAGTATACCACTGGACTAACTTTGCTTATAAGTAATGCTTCATGTGCTACTTTATGATGCTTCCCAGTATCCAAAAAAGTGCTGTGAAACAGAAAATGAGGACAAAGGCTTTTGTTCTAGTAGTTCCAAGAAAAAGGAAAGCAGATGAAAACACTGAAATAGATAATATATTGCTTTTTACATGAAATTGAGCTGAAGCTACGCCTTACTTCTAAGTAATACAGAGTTGTTTATGTAATAATGCTGCAAAAAAAGCCTATAAGAAAACAGGCAATACTTATTAAGCACTTTATTCTGTAGAACAGCTGTGTATCTGTGCTAGTTCTCTTCCCTAACTTAGAATATAAAAAGCAAAACCTAACTCAGATGCTTGGAGATTCTCAAATAAATATGATTAGCAGTGTTTTGTAAGTTGTTCCTTCAAACTCTCACTAACAGCTTCTGAAACAAGGACAAAGTGCTGCAATACTTAAAACGTAATGAAGCTTTTTCTATTTGGATAAAGTTTCCATGGATTTAACCATATGATTAAATCTTGTTGACCTAAAATGTAGTGGATAAGAATGCCAGGCTAGATACAGGTAGCTTATATGGTATATGTATATTGTAGTTCTAGTTCTGAACTCATCTTTCCTAGTGAAACTCTGAATGCCTGAATGAGGCTTAGTATGAAGTAACAATACTGTGCATTCTCTAATGTGTAAGTTAGTGATTAAAAACTCAAAGGTCTGAGTCTCTTTCAATGAAAATGCTTTAATTATAAAGGTTTTGGAGTTCAGCAAATAGCTTGTTAGAGCTTGTTAGCTGTGGCTCTTTGCTGTGAACTAAGCTTTAAGATGCCAACTAGGTAGGAGCAAAGAGCGAAGTAGCTCTTGCTGGAAGGAGCAGTGTGTGACTTCTTGAACTAAAATTATGTTGACTGTGCTCTTCATGCAGTCTTACCTGTACTATAGTTGAAAAAATATGCTGTATTGTATACTATTATATTTAGTGTTTGCACTTTCTCAAATGATCCTGTATTGGTTGGCTCACTTCTTCCTCTAGATGAGGAGTGAGTGTTCTTGTTCTTTACTTGCTGTATGGTTAAACATAACAGGCTTTAGTGCTGGTAAATGTCAATGGAAAAAATATAGATCCATTGTATACAGTGCCTAAGATGTTTTTAAAGTGTCTATGCATGGGTTTCTTCTAGGAGAAATACTCTTCTTTTGAACTATGCGGATATATTAGTGTCAGCTCTTGCATTTTCCCTCAGGTTAATAAGGTCTTCAGGAGGTTGGCATTTGTGACACTGCAGAGAGTTACTACGGAAGAATCTCCTTTCTGCCAACTGAGATCAATTTTCACAAAGTAAATTTGCTGAAATATGTTTGACGTTATGTTGGGTTGTTTGGTTTGGTTTTTTTTAATTTATTAAAAGAAAAATTGGTCAGAAGCTAGTCTGAAGTAAAACTTGAGCAGCTGGGTGCCCAGGCACCGTGCAGGCACATGTGTGCAGGGAGGGGTCTCTGAGGCACATGCAGTGTTGGATTCAGTGCACAGAGGCTTCTCTGGGAAGGTAAATGATGTCGTAGTTAGGTAGTAGGCTGTGAGCCACCTGGGCTTGTCCTTTTGAGCTTCTTTAAGACTGAAGGCATAGTGCCAAAGGTTGCAATATGTAGCTAAAAAGTGTAGTGATGGTCTACAAAACAGGAAGCTAAAAGGGGCTGAAAAGACAGCTCTCTGTAAAACCAGTCAAGGGAATGTAAAATTTGGTGTTACGTACTTCAAGCTTGTGACTTGCATTTAAAATGAGTTTCCACTTAAAAGGATGCTTACACTTCAGCCTGTGCTGCTTTGGGCTCCTGTCTCACTCCGTCTGCTGCCACCAGCTGTTTCTTCTAAATGGCCCAAAAAGAGTAAGATCTACATTTGGGAAGGCTCTGTGATTAACCCTAAAACCAAGACATTCTTGTCAGATGCACCTTGCACAATTTGAAATTAGGTTTTGTACTTGAAAATAATTTCTAATATGCTTTATTTTTCCTCAGGAATCAGTTCTTGCTCTTTAAATGTTTAGTATGTTTGTTTGTGTTTATTTTTCTGATTCAGAAGAGCATGTGAGAGATGTGAAAAAGATAGGATCTGGCAGTTTTTTGAGGTCGGAGTCATATCAAGGAACCTGAAAGTAAAAGCAGAAACAATGGTTTGATGACCGCAGTTCTTGTGCGTTCCATATGACTGTCAGAATTGTAAAGACTTCTCTAAAAGCACTAGAGGACCTCACTTCTAACTGCAACGTGGTTTCAGCAGCAGCAGCTGACAGCTTCTCTTGCATAATTCCTCCTAGGTTGTATGTGTAGCTCTGCACATAGATTGGAGCTACAGTATATCCTCCCTTGGAAAACCTAGGATGGTAATATGTATAGGAACGCTGTATTTGGTGCACAATAAGGAGCTAAGAGAGGGCAGGTTTTGATAGCTTTAGGGTCAAGTTCTGCAAACATTGTACAGCGTAATGCTACAATAACAAACAGTAGTACTTAAAGACCACCTGTGCTGCAGTTTGTACTCATGTTTGCAAACTGGATGTCATTTTTACGTAAGTTGTTTGTAATTAGCAAGAGTTGGCTTCTATGTTGCAAAACTTTCAGAATGACACTTGATATCTGATGTCAACAATTTTGGTTAGGTAAATGAGTGTTGTGGTTTGTTGTATACTGCAAGAGATACTTAGGTCGAGATTTTTGATTTGTAAGATGTTGCAATCTGTTTACTGTATAAAAACCCAGCCTCCCTCCCCCCCCCACTATTGCACTAGCTGTACTTTTAAAAAAAGCAATAATATAAGCAGCTTGTAGATTTTCTTTCCAAAGGTGCTGTGTGTCATGATGACTTGCACTGTTGGACATGAATTTGGTAAAAATGTGTTGAATTGTGCTATGTGGTTTACTTGGCACATGCAAGTTAAATTTTTTTATAGTCTGCCTGTGTACTAATAAATGCAATACTTTGAATGACTTACGTGACCACCCACATCTTTAAAAATCAGAAAGCTATATCCATTTATGGTGCTAATGATCTTAAATATTATGAAGCGCTGGTATTCTTGTATTACCAGTGAACACTAAGGAAAGCTGCTTTGACGCCTTTTCAATAAAGCAAAATTTCTCTACATTTTAAGCCTATTCCAAATGCTTTTTATATAAATGTGACCCTTTTCTATTTCTATTTTATATAAAAGCTCAAAAAACCCTAAGTATTTTAATGCAGGAAGACATTATGAGTATATATTGGTCTAAACTATGTGTCCCAGTCTAAATTTTCATACATTCTTAGGATAGCTAATCTTCTGAAACTCAGCCTAAAATATAAGAATTGTGTTGGGTAGGATGAAGGCACAGGCAAGTAATCTGAAATAGCTTTTTGGCTTCATCATTGTTGTTGAGGCCTCAGAGATGGGGAGGATGTGAAAGGGACAAAGCTGTATTAGAACATTGCTTAGGCACTGTAGATCCATCTTGTGCTGAAACTTAAACACAAAGTTATGAAGGAGCATGACCATGTAACCATATCTAAAGAACAGAATTCACAAGTGCAAGCTGACAAGTATCTGACACTGACCCACAAAACTATCCTACTGTAGTCAGCTCTGAAATAAATATGATGCCCTTATTTGATATGGGCACATGAATATGTAAAGTGGGTGCCATGTCCAGGTCCACCCTGGTGAGTGAGCAGGGTGCAGTCTGGAACACTGCAGGACATTCCTGTCCTCTAAAGTAGTCGCACTCTAATGTTTTGCTCCCTACTCTGTAATATTCCATATGCTGGAAGAAGTTCTCTTGTATCACTTGCACCTAGGACTTCAGTGAATAACTGGGTGTCAGTGCAAAGAATATTCCAACGTCTGGAGTAACTTAATTTAAAGCAGAAACAAACCCTCTATTTAGGATAAAACCAGGGTGGGCTGGGGTTTTTTTTAACAATAGTCTGGATTGTGTCTTGCTACTTGTCTCAGTGCCTGCTTTAATTGTAGGACACTTGGAAGAGCCAAAGATAGAACAAAGTCATTTATAAGAGTCCTAAGCTACATTAAGACATAGGAAAGTTGTATTTCAAATTATTAGATGCTTCAGAGAAAAATGGCTGGTTTTTTTAATTTTTAAAAAAGTGCAATATTTAGAGAAATATAAAGAGGTAAGTGGCTGCATGTTTGAATGCCCTGCAAAAACAAAGCCTTTGGGAGCACATGACATGCACTTGACTGAGAGGTTTTTTTGGCCTTAGTATCTGCTATGTTACAGAAACATGTTTCAGTGCACTAGTCTAACTGAGAATTTTGAAATATTTTCAATATTCTTTTGACGAGGAGCATTTTTTTTATGAGTAAAGTGCCTGTGGAAATAAAAACCCAAAAGTTGCCTACAAGCTCAAAGCATATAAAACAGCCCATACTTGAAAAGAATGGGTGCTAACTCTGTAACTGTAGAGAAGAGTGGGTCAACAGTCCTAAGCATTGATAGGATTCCAAGATTTTATCTTAAGTTTGAGAAAGGAATATTATGTTGCTTTTGAGAATTGACTGTGTTAATTAAACATCTGTTTCTGCTTGGGCCTTACTCTAACTTAGTTATCTTTAAAGGAAACGTAGTTCTTTTGGACTGTTTTTAATGCTTCTTTAATGGCAGTCTTTGGTGAGGATTTTTGTTTCTTATGTGGAAAGATTATTTCTTTTTGACCTGTTAAAAATAAAGTCACAAAATGCCTTGGTTATTCATTTTAGGGTACAAGAATTTGAAGAACAGTTTTTCCTTATGTGCAGAATTAAAGGGAGGGTGGGTTTTATTACCCCGATACTAGGACTGAGGAGGAATGATTGCCATGGGAAGCATTATCTTGTTAAAACTTGTATTGTAGCTGTTTGGGTATGCAGAATATTAGTTAAAGTACGTAGATATTATTTTGCTGTCAACTTGATGCTCTAAAAAGAAGCTATTTAGTTCTGATTTAAATTGAAAAAACTGATTTTAATGCTGCAACTACTTTTTTAACTTAAAACATCCATTTATGTACTGATGCTAGACCAAAATTTACATATGATCAGTAATTTGAGTTAAAATATGAAAACAAGCTCATTAATTTTGATAAAAATGTGGAATTTAATCTCTGGACAATGTAGAATTGGCCATGTGCTGCTGAAGCCACTTTCAACTGCACATGGAGGGAAGAAAGGCATCTTTTTATCTCCTGCAACTTCTTGATGATTAGATGAAGAGGGAGGTGAGGCTAGGTTACTCTTCTATAAGAAAACAGGCAAACCCAGGAATGTTTCAGCTGTGCTGAATAGCTTAGCTTATTTTCATATTGCAATATTTAAACTTTTCTTGAGATTCAGATTTAAGATGTCTTTAGTTCAGCGAAATTTTCACCTGTTCTTTATGTATTTTTTTCTGATAGATGCATTTGATACATGTACATTGTTATTAACCACTGAATTTCTGCCAAATATGGGCAAAAAAAGGCTGCATTCTACTGCCAATTTAAATCTGTATTCATAGGTTTTTCTATTTTGTTTAATCCATGGCTAATAAAATGTCCATTTGCTGTTTAGATTAGACAGTTGCCTTAATTGCTTTGAGGAAAGCTGACATTGACCATTTGAAGCTTCATGTATTTCTAAAATTCTGTAACTTCTGTAAAATTGCAATAAAACATTTTTAATACAGTCCAGCCACTATTTCATGAGCCAGTTGTCACTGTCTTTGCTGATACTTCCTAATGGATAAAAGCACCCCTTGTTCTGTGCAGTTTTATTTTGGGGGATCACTTGTGTTTTGCCCTCAGTGCTTCTCTCTTTTACTGAAGGGGTACCAAGAGCGCTGATGCTGCAGCAAATGTTTTGGAAGATCGTGCAGTAGCATTTTTCAAAATTTAATTACTTTTGTAGGGTTTAAATGTTATGATGTTGATCAACCGGACAAAGTGTACTAAAGTGTGTTCTACAGGGAGGAGGAAGTTACTACTCTGAAAACCAATTGGGGTGGGGTATTTGGATGGGATTTGTTTTTATTAATATTGGGTATTATATTGATAATAACATTTTTATTTGTGGGAAAGAACAAAAACTGTCCTCGAAAATGTAACTCCTGCTCCGAGAAGCCGCTCTGTGATGTTCTATTTGCCAAGCAGTTATTTCACATAAAGCTATATATGTTTCTGTGTTAGTCCTTGGTTATGAAAAGAGAGAAAATTTTGGTCTATTACTTAGAACTGCCCACTTTTTTATTTGGCAGTGGGGGAAATGAAGCCATCTGTATTTCCTTCTAAACCCCAATAAAAACAGGTGTTTGCATTTGAAAGCAAGTCCTATGAGACTGTGGGGAGCACTCGCTTGTTTTTTTTTTTTTCTTTTTAAATTAGCTGAGCACGTCTGCTTTAGTTTAATGACTTTTTATTTAAAACTTGACGATCGCCGAGGCAGCTTTTGACCGCTGAGGGCGGTGGCGGAGCCCGGCCTGGTCCCCGCCCCCAGCGCGGCGGGACGGGGTCAGTGCCCGGCGGCCGCGCCTCC
>WEKX01017513.1:174101-198218 GCA_013390025.1 Pitta sordida | reverse complement strand
CCGCCGGGCCCCGCGCCCTGGCCGCTCGTGGGCAACTTCGGCTTCGCGCTGCTGCCGCCGCCGCTGCTGCGCAGGTGGGCGGTGGAGGTGCGGGACGGCGGCCGCGTCTCCCCCGCCTTCTCCCCGCACGTCTTCCTCACCGGCCTCACCAAGATGTACGGCAGCGTCTTCCGGCTCTTCGTGGGCAGCCGCCCCTTCATCGTCCTCAACACCTTCGAGGCGGTGCGGGAGGCGCTGGTGCAGAAGGCGGAGGTGTTCAGCGACCGGCCCTCTGTGCCCATCGTCCTCATGATCACACACAACAAGGGTAAGCGCCCGGGGGTGGCCGGGGCGATGTTTAGCAGCGATGCTGAGCGGGAGCTGCTCTGCCGAAATTTATAAACGCGTAATTGTCGTGAATTGCAGGCTGAAGCATTTTCTTGCGTTTTGCTCCATGCGTGTGTCTGGGGCCCCGCTGCTGACAGTCCCCCCTGTGGGCTGGGTCAGGGCTGTGCTGTGCCCATCCATCCGGACCATTCATCTGAGTGAGAAATGCATCATCCCGTTGGCTGTGCTTACAGTAAAGGGACTGAGGAGCGGCTGAGGGAGCTGGGGCTGCTTAGCCTGGGGGAAAAAAAAAAAGAAAAGGAGGCTTAGGGGTGACCTCATAGAGTCCCACAACTACCTGACAGGAGGTTGTAGCCAGTGGGGGCAGCGGTCTGTTCTCCCAGGCACCCAGTGGCAGAAGGAGAGGACGTGGGCTCAAGCTGCACCGGGGGAGGTTTAAGTTGGACATTAGGAAGAAATTGTTTACGTGATTAGGCATTGAATGGGCTGCCCAAGAAGGAGACGGAGTCACGGTCCCTGGAGGTGTTTTAAGGATGTGGCACTTAGTGTCACTGTCAACATCTAGTTGACATGTTGGTATTTTGTCACAGGTTGACCTCGGTGATCTCGGAGTTTTTTTCCAACCTTACTGATTCCATAATTCTGTGACTGGTGTAGGGGTATAGGGAGCAGCTGGTCTGTCACCTAGGGCTTTTTGGATTTTGGCTGTCTCAGAAGACATTTTGAATACTTGGGCAGTGGTACAAAATAAAGTGCTTCTCCAGTTCTTACCAAAGTAACAGTGGCTAAGAGAAGGCTTCTGTGGAGTCCCATAGCTGTGCGGTCTGTGCTGCCTGTGTGCAAGCTACTGTTGCTGAGATGTTTGCCGATGTGTTGTTGTTTGTCAAAACATACTGAGCATCTTTGGGTTTTGGTTTTAGTTTCTTTTTAAACAGGTCAAAGGAGAGTTTACTAGCATTTGGAAGAAAAAGACATGAAGAGTTTAAACACATGTTGGCAATACTGCAGTTAGAACTAATTAATGTTTAGTTTTTAGGTCATTGTGGGTCTCAGTGTTCATGGAAAATTAATTTTCCTTTTTCAATTAGGAAGCATAGCCCAGAAAGCTTGTTATTGTGCTAACTTGTTGTGAAACCCATCTTTTTTTTTAGTTTTTCCAAGGCCAGGGAAATCTATTCTTTAAATGCCTGAAACATTTATCTTCGGGGGAGGGGGTGTTGTTGTTGAGTTTTTTCAAGTGTACCAGAATTGCCCTACTAAGGATAAGAGGAAAGGGAGGGACCTAGGTCATCTTTTTCAAACATGACCAGGTACCACTGCTGAAATTGGTTTATGGAATAAAAAAAAATAAAAAAATGTTGGTTTAATGACATTGGTCGGTGACAGATCTCACTGGTACGTTACCATGCTTGAGTATTTTTGGTACAGTACTTAGCAAGAACTGGGGGAGGAAAAGGGAAGAGGAGTTAAATAATTTTAGTGGTGCTGTAGAACTTCGTGCTCAGGCTCATAGTGGATTTATTTTTCTTTGAATGTTGTGAATTTCATGATTCTTGTTCACTATTAGGCTCTTTTGAACATGGGGACACAAGGTTAACCAGGGCAGTTAGCAGCTTCCCACAGGTGGATACACCAGGGGAGTTGAGAGTGTCAAGAGCCTGTTGTCCAGGGCCGGAGTGTGCTGCAGCCAAGTCCAGGGACTGTGCCTGCCCATGTTCCACTGCAGCAGGGGCATTACGTTGCTTTGTTTAGTTTTACATGTAAGATCACTACAGCTGTGCTCAGGCATGAGGATTGTTACATGAGGGCTGCCCAGCTGTCCATGAAACACACTGAGCTGTTCCATGGTGCATGTGTTCATTGGTACAATGTGTTGAAGTGTCATGAATGCCGTAGAATGAACCACAGGGGTGGTGTATTGTGAGTACACTAGGAGAAAAGTCAGTGAGTATGGGCAGTGTGTGCTGCTGCTCCTCCCGCACAATCTGGTTCTCCAAAAGCTGATGGAAGTCACAGGTGTTCTCACAGGGCTGGCTTGGATTTAGTGTTGGCATGAAGGAGATAACTGAACCTCTGTGATGCTGCATTTGTGCTAGTTAGTGTTTCTGTTTTGTGTGTGGCTCATGGAGGAGGCAGTTGGGTTACAACACTCAAACTGGAGGCTACTTGAGATTGATCTGGGAGCCTCCTGATGATACTAGTTTCAGGAGACTTTGCTACAGTCAGGACAGAGGCAGTTGTTAGTGTGTACTAGGAAGGGAAATGATAGAAGCAGGATGATCTGTTACTTCAGACCTCCTGCTCACAATTTAGCTACTGTACTGCTGGGATGATTTGAGTTAGTATGTGTCTATTTTCGATTCCTAAACCTTTGTTCTGTCAGCAGGCTAAGGGATATGACCTTACAGAGCTGTGTACTTGTAAGCTATATGTACTGTTGTAGTTTTGTCTTTACCCTGAGCTGACCTGCTGAATATGGTATGGAAGAAAGGACTTAGCTGTGTGGCCCTATTGTGCATAAGATGCAAATAAAATATTGTACCTGGAGGAGAGAAAGTAGAAATACCATAAATAGGAAATATTACATTTCACAGAATATTCTGAGTTGGAAGGGACCCACAAGGATCATCGAGTCCAACTCTTAAATGGCACCACTGCATCCCTGATGGGAATTGAACCCCTGGTCTCCTGCAGGAGAGATGGGGACACTCGCCACTGTACTAAAGTGGATTTTTCAACAATGAGATTAGAAAAGAAGGGAGACCCTCTTGGCTGGGTGGGAAGTGCCATGACAACTTAAAGGAGAAGGTAGATGTCAATTCTTAATTGAAGGCTTCCACACATGCATCTGTGGGAAGATAAACACAGACTGGGGGAAAAAGCAGATTTAGGTGGTTTTGTTTTAGTAAAGCACTTTTGTATTCTATAGCTAGGAGAGGTAGCAACAACTCAGTCTCTAGAGTGGATGGAGCCCGAGCAGTTGTCTGACTCTCTGGCTGCCAGTGATGGAATGAGAGGACATAGTCTTAAACTGTGTCAGGGGAGATTTAGAGATGACATTAGGAGGAGCTTTTCCACAGAGAGGGTGATCGCTCACTGGAATGGGCTGCCTAAGAAGGTGGTGGAGTCACTGTCCCTAGAGGTGTTTGTACTTAGTAGCATGACCTAGATATTAGGGTAGTGTGTTATTGGTAGGATGGTATGTTGGTAGCAGGACGGCAACAGGTTAGGTAACAGGTGATAGGTCGAACTCGATGATCTCTATGGTCTTTTCCAAACTTACTGGTTCTGTGATTCTGTGACTTTTTTAGCCCTGCCCTGTGCACATCCAGATGTGGACATCTGACAACAGAGGAGTTAAACATTATTAAATGACATGAATTCTGTGTTTGTCAATATTAGCAGTGTTGCAGCAACGCTAAAGCTAGCAGTAAGAAATGGTGGGGAGGGAGTGTAAGTTAGCCTTTGCCAGAACTTGCTTCTTGTAAGAGTTTGAATTTTTTTCCTATAAAAAGGAGGATAAAATGAAAGCTCTGATTCTGTGGATTTATAGGTGTGGAATAGTGATAAAAGACAGAAGTTAAAATAGAACAAGATTTACAGAGGAAGAAAATTGGCACTTCCTAGATAACATAAAGGGTTACACTGTCCCACAAAAGGTACATAAATAAGCTGATAAGCACCTGGCATGCTGAAGAATGGGAGGTGCAAAGGCGTTAAACCATCTTCAGTAAACACAGGCACATGAGGGAAGTGTGGTAACTTTTGACCTGTGCCAGGTATCCATTAAGAAACCATAAGCAACTGTCACACTATTTCAAATTAAACTAAGCTGACCATAGTCACCAAAAACTCACAAATTTTCGAAAAACCTCCCCCAAAACTAAGGAAATACACTAAACCCCTGCTTATCTGCTGTTCAGCTCTCTGCGGATTCAATCCTTCACTGTTCATTTTTCAGTGAAAAGTTGGGGGTGTGTGCCTGTGCAGAAAATGCCATGAGGGCAGACAGCTCATGAATATGTAAATAAGCCCTGCCCAGGAACTGCCAGAGGTGGCTAGGGGAGGGAGTCATGAGCAGCACGACACCGCCTCAGTGACGGAGGTGTCCCATCCCACCCCACAGAGGCGAGGGGAGGGAGCAGGGAAGGTAGCTGTGAAGGGCATGGCCCGGCAGCACCAAGGGTGGGCGTGGGGCGTCGCGGTGCTGTCCCATCCCAGGGGGACCCAGCTCACCCTTCCATGGACACCGGCCCCGGGATAGGCTGACACCCCAACAAGCCCTGGCTTTGTATGGCAGCAAAAGGCAGGAATCCTGGGACTCCCTGGACAGGATTGGGCAGGAGCCATTCCCTTCAGACTCTTTAGTTGACTCAGGATGTGGTGTAGTCCTGGGAAGGCCATGCAATGCTCTGGAGCTGAGGGGGGTGGGGTGACAGGCGGGGCTTAATTGCATATTCATGAGTTCACTGTCTTTGTGAATCATGACCTTCATGGCTCGGACATGAACTTGTAGACCCGTGAAACTGTGGGGCTCACTGTAGTATATAAAGATGCTGGACATTGAGAGATAATCAGGGAGAAGCTTTTTTCACCAACCACTGAAGCAGCTGAAGAGTTGACTTCTCTTCCCCCCCTCACTTTGGGACACCTGGTGAGAGAAGATGTAACTTCTGTGTTAATTGCTTACTTTAGAACTAACACTTGCTTTTCTTCATAATATTCTTAATAGACTGTTTTCTTTAGAACTTGTGCTTAAACTTTGTCTTATGCTGTTAAAATGTGTCTTTGTAAACAGACTCTTATTGGCCATTTTCACAAACCCTCTTTTTCACAATTTTTCTTAATAAAAGATGTTAGTTCATAACTTTTAGAGTGTGTGTAGAGTTGCTAACACTTTCATCGATGGTAGAATAACACTTTAGGAAACCTACTGAGTGGTCTCCTCCTATGTTGGTGCAAGCACCACCCAAGAGGAAATATCAATAACATACTGCAGTTTAGTGAATCTGTAGGTGCAGGTCTCCTGGGCAAGGGATGCCTGTAGACTGGTCAGGGCTTAAAGGCTTTGATTTCCTGGGGGCTCTGACAGGGAAATAAACTATTAAAGATTGGAAGAATCTTCCCTTTTGAAGGGTTGGGCCAGGCCGCCCTGTTTTTGTGACAGTGGATTGTATTGGAAAGTTTTCCTTATCAGTTCATAGAAATTAGTTCTCTGTAGGACTTTTCTTCAGAGTTTGTTTCTTTTATTTTAGTTTGTTTTTTGGAGGGGGAGGTGGTTTTGTTGGTGGTTTTGTAGGGCTTTTTAAGGGTAGAGTTGTCTGTGCTGGGTACTTTGGCTTTTCAGGGTAGGCAGAGATTATCTTTGAAAACAGCATATGACTATTCTGTTTTCGTAGCTTGGTAGTGATTCAGTTTACAGTTTGCTTTCTTCTGTTATCTGTTATCAAACTGTATGCTCTTCTTCCTCCTCAATTTGTCTCCTGTGTTATTTTTTCCCAATTTACAAATCAGTTACTAGTGTTCTGCAGCAATTTGGGGGTTTGGAACATTAGAAGACACCATGCAATGCAGCCATGCTCTGTGCAGGACTTCTGGAGAGACTCTCTGGGTGTGGGAAGGTCTGTTGTTGGTGTCAGCTTTTCCGTGTGGCTAGGAGAGTCTTCTTTACATTGAAGACAATAAGTTGGTTTTCTTTTATGAAGGTAATTGGGTCCTAAAACTAATTTTCCTCACGACAGAAAGGGAAACATTGTGGATGTGTGGTCTGTTTTTGAGATATTTGTTGTGGGATAAAAATAATTACAGTCAGGTCTCCTATATCGCGAACCTGCGGTCTTAATTGGATTCCACGAAGCCCTACTTCCATGTTGAATGGCAGCTCATTAATATGCACACACCCTCACGCAGCCCAGGTGCTATTTCGGCACTGTGTTGCTGTGTATCAGTGTTTGTGTCGGCCCTTCCCGGCACCCACAGTCACCCACGCTGGGAAAAACCCCTTTTCAGCTCGGCCAGGGACACAGTTTCATAACAGCACAGCGGCGGCTCCAGGGAAATGCCGCAGCCGCCACTACAGTGGCAGGTCGCGCATGCGCAGTTGCGAAAAGAGGCCTCCTTCATCACTAAAAAATCATGCTGTTAAGATCTGAAGCTGCAATATGGGGGGCGCAAAGTGCAAGAGAGCCGACTATATAACTTTATTTTGCTACGAGAAATCCATGTTTCTTCCATACCCCAGCCACCAACCCTGAAAATCTTTGTGGGTTCATGGTGAAATTCAGCCCCAAATATGCCTATTTTTTCATTTACTTCACTTAAGGACACCAGTCTTACAAGGAACCATTAGCTGAGAACCAGGAACCATTAACTGAGAAATGAAAGCTGGGAAGTTTTTGTTTCTGAAGGGCCAGGGAGTGAGCATTTTAAGCGGTTAAGGAATGTCTTTGTACGGTGAAGATGAAATTCAGCTGATTGTGATCTTGTTGTGACTCTTTATAATGTTCTTGTTTAGGATGTTTGAAGTAGGTCATGTGTTTGTATTCTTTGGTCTATTGTTAGTATTATGAGTAGGTACTGTCATCAGAAAATCTGTCTAGAAAGATTGCCAGCTTTATGTTACACTGAAGTACACTAATCCCTTGCATATCATGGGTGGTTGGTTCTAGAAAGATACCACCATAAGCTAAATCCATAAAGTAGTGGTAAATACAGTAAAGATACGGGGGGGGAAAAACACGCGATGTACTGAACCCGCGAATGGTGGACTACAGAGTAGCAAGGGATTACTGTTTTTCCACTTTTGGGATTGCAAACTCTTCTGAGTAGTTATCTTGTTTACATGTCTACAGATTTGTTAATAGCCATAGATTCCTCGTTTATTTATTCTTCTATTAGCATTAGAGGCTATGAGCTTTAACTTGTACTAGAAATGTAAGTAATGTTAAGTATTGAAACATGGCACATCTTTCTAGTACTGATTGCTTAGAGTTACTTTTTTGTTTTAAATTTAATATTAAGATTTGGTAGAAGAATTGATGTTGCTTTTAGAAAGTAACATTTTATTTCCAGGAAAAAAAATGGTGTCACTTTGCTGGAAAAACAAAGCCAGAACTAGCTCATGTTTTGATGACGTTGGACTTTTTCAGATTAACCATGAAGCACATTAGCAATACAGAGCGCTCCCAGAAGTCACTGGGGGATGGGTACGGGCAGGGCGCGCGAGTTATGCGATCCATGAAGATACCGAACTCATGAATATTCAATTACCCTCTGTCCATAGCCAGGCACCCTCCACTAATTATGTCTGGAGGGCAGTCCTGGGAGAGTGGCTTGCACTGCAGCACCTCATTAAAGCGGAGAAAGCACTTTTTGGTGCCTCCCAGCCATGGAGTCTGGAGTCCGGGATGTTATCCACACACCTGCAGTCGCACAACTTGCTGAAAATCCAACCTCAACTACTTGAATATGCGAACCACGATTATGTGGGGTTTCTCTGTACAGTGATCCCTCGCGACTTCATGCTTCATTATTCACGGCTTCAATACGAGATTTTTCCCCCTCCCCATGTTACCACCTTGTCCTAGATTAGAACAATACATTCCAGGGAAGTTGGTAATCTTCCTGGAGTAGAAAGGAGAAAACCCCTCGTCCTTTACTTTACTATACCTTTTGAATCAAAGGGGCTTTTGGTCAAAAAAATGTAGAAAAAGGAGGCAACAATTATTTACATAAAAATACAGTTAAACCCTGTCATTTGCGAGGAACGGGACAGGCCACGGGTGTCGCGAAAAGCTAAACTTGCAAAGAAGTGCAGGTCGTTAATATGGATGCAGGCCACTCCCGTTGCTCCACCCCCCGGCGCTCCGGAGCACTGTGGACAATTTTCTGCTTCTCCCCTTGGGCTCTTTGAGCATGGGGGAGCAAAGGGAACCATTTCTGAGCCCCCTCTGACTTGGGAGGCCCCCGCCACCCTGAGAATCCGCTGGCCTCTCCGGGCTGCCGCGACTGTGCACTCACAGCTCAAACCCCGTGCCACTTCCCCCTCCCCCGGTGCTCACACCCAGGCACCCCAGCCCCGCGCCATGGCCCTGTGCCGGGACGCCCAGGCACAGGCCGGGGAGAGGGAGTAGTGGCGCGGCTGCGGGGCCAGTATGCCTCGGTGGCCTGCCATACTGGCCCCTTGGCTGAACCTCGCCGGCCCACCATACTGGCCCACGTACTGGCCCCGTGGCTGCGCTGCTGCTCCCTCCACCCGGCCCGTGCCTGGGTGTCCTGGCATGGGCTGCCAGCGCGGGACCACGCGGCAGGGTTGGGGTGCCCGGGCACGAGCGCCGGGGTAGGGGGGAGGGTGAAGCGGCACCGGGATTTGGGCTGTGAGCACACGGTCGCGGCAGCCCGGAGCGGCTCACAGATTATCGAGGTGGGGGGGGGTCTCCCGAGTCAGAGGGGGCTCAGAAACCTGGCTGCTGTCACCATGCATGCTCGCCATTCCTCTGCAGCAGGGAAGGGGTGTCCCCGGTAGGGGCGGATGGAGTCAGTATCGGAGTTTCCTTCCTTTTAACATCCACACTTCCCGGGAGAGGCAGTACTGTCCGTACGGTCCCAGAAGGCAGTGACAGCTGCCCCCTCCCAGCACACAGCACTTGCCCCACCTCGCTTGCCTCACTTTCATGGGGCAGTTTCCCGGGTCAGGGACGGGGGCACGGTACCACCATTGCGAGCCCCCTCCCCACAGGGCAGGGTGAGTCCCACCCCACAGGCACTGTGGCACCGCCCCTCGGCAGAGCAGAGGCACGGCGCATGCTAAACATGCAAACGGTGGAAGCAAAACGGTGAGAAATTCCCCTTGCAAATGGGCGGGGTCGTAATGGAGAGGTCACGGTGCAGCGGGATTCACTGTATCTAGGAATAAAAAAAATATAGTAACACAATGGTAACAAGGAGGAAAGAAAAACAAAAAAAGCAAAAAATAACACTCCAACCCCCAAGCCATCAGGGGACAAGTGGCCCATCAAGAGCCATTAGCTCCCCAGCCAAAAGACGAGAGGAGTCATCCATCTCCACCCAACAACTCTTGTTGAGGAATTCTGCCTTTTGTTTAGTTTGTTTAACATCTCCCTTCCTTGGAGTTTGAGAACAAGCATGGTGGTTACTGAAGAACTTAAATCTAACCCGTGTTTACCCTATTTACTGCTACTTCGTGGATTTCATTTGTTATGGCATGTTTCCAGACCTGACCCCTGCGATATTCTAGTGTTTACTGTAGCAGATTGTGTATTCTTTACCCTGCGATGTCTTTGGTATGGTCTTTAAAATTCAACAGAAGAGATGTTTCTGTTTGTAAGTGAGCAATAGTTATACCTGAAGCTAAGGGATTTAATTTAAATAATGTTTCATAATGACACAATCATGCAGAACAAGTGCCTAGAGGCATCAAAACTACTGAGATAAAAATCAAGCAGGTTTTTGCCAAGTGGCTCTGAACCTGACTTTACCTTCCTGGTTTGTTCAGAGCATGTGTATCCTGTAATTTTATTATAACTTAGAGAAAAATCTCTCTTGTAATAGAAACACGTGAAAAAGGTATTGAGAAGTCTGTATGACATGAAGTGGAAAAAAAATGCAAGCCAGTTTGCTTTAATGTCCTCTAATCTGGTTTGCTGAAGGAATCTCAGGATAAGGAGGAGAAAAGTGTTAACCCATGTTCCAGAGTAACAGTTCCTACAAAATTATCCTCTGTCATGAAGCATGCACGGTACCTCTTCTCCATCTATTTGTATCTTGCAAGGGCTAGTAAAACTACTGTTCCAACTTTAATATTTGTTTCACTGATTGGAAAAAGAAGGGACAGGATTTCCCAAAGCTCTTACTGTCTTACCTCAGCTATCCATGTATCCACTCACTGCTTCACCTATTCACTAAACATGAGTTAATCAGTTATTCATAAATATTTCTGGTCAAGGCACGTGCAGTTGTTCTGCTTTGCAGAGGGGCAAAACCCTTTTGCTGCCACTCCCCACAGGATGGCCAGGCAGCACCTCTTGCTCACTGGGGACAGGCAGAGATGGCTCCCTTATGAGTGTTGGAAAGGCTACCTGGCGTTTATAGTCCTGCTGCCCTGTGTATCTGTGTGTGTCTGTATTCTGCATATGTGCATTTGAATAGCCTCAGGCAAAGTGGTCCTTCCAGTGCTAGCTGCGGGAGTTCAAGGGAAAAAACCCTTAAACTGCCATGCTCCTGCCTGCCTGGAAAGAGCAGGGGATGTCACAGTGTTCCAAATTGTTATATTTCTGGCAATAATTTGGCATATTAATGTCTGGCCAGTATTCGCGGATTTAGTGTTCCACGGGACCACCACAAGACCCAAACCCTGCAAATCCGGAGGCATGACTGTATAAAGAAGCTTGTGTTCTTCCTTTAGCTCCTAGACCACTGCTTGGGATCAATTTGCTGTATATCATTTCCCTCTCTTCTGGTTCTTGGGTTGCAGGTCTGTCTAATTATTTCTTATTGAAAATAGGATATTTTGGTTTCAGACTTTCCCTTTCTCTTTCAGGTGTTATTTTTGCTCCTTATGGTCCTGTCTGGAAGCAGCAGAGGAAATTTTCTCTCTCAACACTGCGTCATTTTGGAGTAGGGAGACACAGCTTAGAGCCTAAAATCATTGAGGAGCTGAACTTTATAAAGGAGGAAATGCTGAAGCATGGAAAGGATTCGTTCAATCCCTTTCCCATCATTCGCAATGCAGTGTCCAATGTTATCTGTTCCATGGCCTTTGGCAGGCGTTTCAACTATGAAGATGTTGAGTTCAAGACAATGCTGAAGAACATGGCCCGTGCACTAGAGCTGAGTGTGAACAGCTATATGATCCTGGTCAACATCTGCCCTTGGCTGTACTACCTTCCCTTTGGGCCTTTCCGGGAGCTTCGGCAAACAGAATTAGATATTACCGCTTTTCTGAAGCAAATAATTGCACAGCACAGGGATACGCTGGATGCAGCAAATCCCAGGGACTTCATTGATATGTACTTCATCCATGCAGAAGAAGAAAAGAACAAGGAGAGCAGTTTTAATGATGACTACCTATTTTTTATCATTGGTGACCTCTTCATTGCAGGCACAGATACTACTTCCAACACGTTACTGTGGTGCCTGCTCTACATGTCTCTTTACCCAGAAGTTCAAGGTAAGACTGTGTTTATTCTAGGTCACGTATTCCAGTCTGTAAAGCTCTAGATGGATGCTCAGAAACAGAAGCAAACAAGGACAGTGAAGAAATCACTTGAAGTGCAAACGTATGTATGTGCAATTTGAAAAGCTGGTATGTAATCAGGTATCTCCTATCCTGTTGTGCTATGAAGATCTCTAGGTTAGTCTTAATATATTAAGTATTAAACGGCCTTTTAATCTGTGCATTTCTTCTGTTTTGAGGCAACTTTATTTTCCAAGCAATTCCAGGGAATATAAGCATGTTTGAAAAACTATGGTGATTGTGGTATTTCAGGCATATATAGTAGTGATATGAGATGTGTGAGATCCATAGTGGTAAGATCTGCTGGTCTACCTTCTGAGCTGGATGGTTCTGGAGCCTAGCAGGAGAACCTGGGGGAGTGAGTGGGTTTAAGCAAACTGGACTTACACAAGTGCGCAGCACCAGCAGGTCTTTGGAAGCCTCTCCCCATGGGTGTTGAATGGTCATGGCAATTGGGTAGGTTGTTGATGATGCGAGTTGGGAGAAGGGGAGACACAAAGAACGCGTCGCCCCAAAGAAGTAGCAGAAGGAATTGGTCTTGTTTCAGTATTAGGGAAAGATTACTGAGGGGAAACCTTATGCTGTTTACAACTACCTTGTTGGAAGATAAGAATTGTCTCCCCTAAGGTGTATGGTGCAAGAGAGAGGAGCAGCAGAAACAATTTACAACAAGAAAATTCTAATCAGATACTAGGAAAAAGAAATTACCCTGTCGAAGATGACAAAGGAGTGGAACAGACCGCTCTGAAAGTTAATAGAATCTCTGACTTTGGAAGTACTGTATTCAAAACTCAGTGGGGTATGACCTTGAGTAGCCTCATCTACCCTCAGTGTTTGATTTGTCTGGAATAATCTCTTTTAAGTAGGTCAAGATAATGCTTATTGCATAAAGTCAACCAATTTGTTGACCAAAGTTTGAGCTGCTACTCTGTTGTGCAATACATGGGAGAGAGAGTTCAATGTGGAAATCTGCAAAACAAACTTTTATTGCAGAGGCTTATTCTTCTATTTTTAATAGCTGTATGTTATCACTGCTTGACTTGATATGCAGTTACATGAATTAGAAATTACACAAATGACATCTGGAAGAGTGTTGTGTTGGTTTGGGTTTTTAACCTCTTTCCCTACAGCGTGTTACTGTATGAGCTAGTTAGTTTTCCTTCTTCTGATGCTCTCTAATGGTTTTATTACATCTCTCCAATTTCACCTTTCCTTATGCTGTGGCTGTTGTCAAGTAATCTAAATAAGCTCACCAGTCTGTGGAATGTGATTGTCTTACTTCTAGTGTCCTATTTGTTATTTGTCTTGGAGTTATGTGTGGGCCTTTTCCCCTCTCTCCCCCCCACCCCGGTAGTGTGTTTCTCTTAAATGTATTAAGATTTTTTTTCTGTAAAGAAAATAACTGAACTGTGTAACTTTTAGCAGTAGTAAATGTTGCTTGCAGGCATGGAAAGGCAAGGTAAGGGGAAAAAAATTAGGAAGTCTTTCCCTTTTTGGAAATCAGTTGTGCTTTTTACGTGAAAAGAGAAGAATGGGTAAGACAATTTGGTGAGGGCATGGAGGGTATTTGGTTTCTTCTGTTCCCTGACTTTGTTTTGGTCCTTAACTTCTGAAGATCTGTGAGATTTTTAAATACATGTATATGAAAAGTAGTGGAGCGGTTCAAATAATACACTGTTTTGTATATTTGATGTATCTTTACAAACTCCAAACAAATGACTTGTTTGGACTGAAGTGCTGGTGTGACATTTAGCATGAAATGGTCTCTTTAATTTTTAATTTTTTTTAAGTTGAAAACTTTATTTCTTTAAATTACTGTGGATGTGCATACCTGAGTACAAGGCAATGGTGTGTCACTAATAAAAGCAGTGACCCTCCACAACGAAGGTATTGGAGAGCCATGCCATCAGCATAGGTCTTGCTGTATTGTTTGCCCCCATCCCTCATACATGAACTTTTTTACTGTTGAAACCATTAGGTGGCAGGAGTGGTTCTTTTGACAGAGTTCAGGCAACACAATTCTGGAATCCTGCTCTGGAGACTGAACACTTTTTTTGCATTGAGCTTTTATTTCATCTTGTATCATTTAAGGAGAGAAAAGCCCAAAACCTGAGTATCAGCAACCTGGTTGGATGAGGCAACCAGGACAACCACAAAATGCTTAGGATACAAAGTGTAAACATTGAAAACAGACGGTGGTTATTTTTGGTTAAAGGTTAGTTTTGAGGTCTCCTCTTTCAGGATTCTTTTGCTGTGTAACCTCTAAGAGAAGGTACATATATGTACATAGGTAAAGCAAATCTTGCATCTTGGAACCTTCTGTGAAGAGAATTACTTATATGCTGAGCCTTCAGAAAAACTAAAAGGGCAAACAAATATTTTAACAATATGTTTCCTGTGAATGAGAAAGGAACTTCTTTCATTAACTTGTTTGTTGTTTTTTTTTCCTTTGCAGAAGAGCTGTGTGGAGAAGGAGCATCTGCTGCTGCCTTTTGGGGGAACTAGGAAATAGTTCAGTTTAAGTTCTGTGAATAAAAAGTAGGAAATACCAAGAACAGGTTAAATAGCTTCAACACTTGTAGTAGCAGCACTAGAATTCCTGCTCCAGAAATGAAATATCTAAAAGCATCTGCGTGAAAAGCTTTCTAACCTCTTCATACTCACTGCACTGCATGTAGCTCTAAAAAGTTCAAATTTTTTAATGCAGGGCAGAAGCTTGATGTTTTCAACATTCATGTTGATGTATAATTGAACTCTTAAAGTGAGATTATGAATACATTTGGAATTGCAACAGAACTTTGCCTGTAGTTTTCCAATACAGAAGTTTTCCAATACATCTCGGCAGCTTTACTCTTGACAGTTGTCAAGATTGTGCTTGGTTGTTTTCTTAACTGAGTCTGTTCTTAAGGCTTATGGTGACATAGTTATTTCAACTAGGGATAACATCTTGAAGTAATTTTTGACAAATCTATGTAAACAACAAAGCAGAGGCAAATGAAATTGAGATGATGTCTCCTTGTGTATTGTGTATCTTTTGAGTTTTGTATTGTTCTTGCTCCCCTTCAATAGAGAAGGTTCATGCAGAAGTTGAAGCAGTTCTAGGACGTGACAAAGTTCCCTCGCTTGCTTACAAGGCTCAAATGCCTTTCACAGAGGCAACCATTATGGAAGTGCAGAGGATGACTGCAGTTGTTCCCCTTTCTATTCCTCGAATGGCCTCAGAAACTGCTAGTAAGTGTTTCTAGAGACTTGTTACTACAGTATTTCTTTTGGGGAAGAAGTTGGGACATCTAGTGATAATTTACAAAGACCTCATTTGTGTCTCAGACCTGTAACCCAATGTTTAAAATGCCATTTATAGAGTGTAGGTGGCCTTAAGATACTCCTCTATTTAAGCAGCATATCTGACCTAATTTAGAGCAATTTCTTTAGTGGAGATCAGCTTGTATTGGCTCATGTGCTTAGTGGTACTTGGCAGCCGAGACTCCACCTTTGTACGTGAAACAGCAGAGTTGTTTTTGGCATTCTAACAGAGGTGTCTGAAAAGATCAATTTAGAACAGCTGGTATGCTAAAGGCTTATACCATTGACCTCCACATATAGGAATTCCCTTTGCCAACTAATCTATGTGTTTTCTTAAATGTAGCTGGGCACTGGCTAACGTCAGTGTGAGATAGCAATACTCAGCTTTCAAACCCAGTGCTGAATTGATCTGTTTTTTAAAATGTTTTGGTTTCAGGACAGTCAAGTGCAACAAGCTGAAATGAGACTACTAATTTCAAAATCGTTTTGTGACAACAGTTGAAAACCCATCCTTTGACTGTGGTGGCGCTCTGTGACAGCACAGGAAAACAAGGGAACTGGGTTACAGCACTTGCATGCTGCAGAGTGCATTTCTGACAATTGCTGCTGCCTTTTCTCTGCAGGGGGTTGTTGGTTTAACTCTGTTTTTCCAGCTGTGTGATCCTGAATCAGTGAGGCCGGGTAGCAGAGATCACCTTTGCCTTAAGCTTTTGCTACATTTGCAGCTGACTGACATACTCTACTCGTCTCTTAGTGGTATGTTTCCCCTTCTAGCAGCTTGTTAGATCTCTGTGTCTGTGCTTTTGTTTCAAGTGCTACAGGGATATACTATTCCTAAGGGCAGTGTGATTGTGCCCAACCTGTGGTCAGTACACAGAGATCCTAACATTTGGGAGAAACCAGATGAATTTCAACCATCAAGATTTCTGGATGAAAATGGCCAGTTAATGAAGAAAGAGGCATTCATTCCTTTTGGAATGGGTAAGATAATCCACATGTAGTCATTGGTTGGCTGTGGGGGTGGTGTTTCAAATGTAGAGAGGTGTGAGATTGTTGCACGCGGGTTCAACTATGGAACCTGTTTTACTACTACAGTTGGTGACTTGCTAAAGGGGTTGAGTTCCTAAAGTCTCCAGTCCCCAGGAAGAAAGTATAAATTGTCTTTTGATAATGCTTTTGCTGTGGATGTAAATGCTGTTAATATGAACTAGTACTGCTGAGCAAGACTTAAACACAATTATGGGAGGCCAAAGCAGCAGAGTTCATAGCTTAATAAATAGTTGCTTGGACATTTCTGTCTTTGGATTATGATAGCACAGGAATTGCATTATATGAGTGTTAACAAATGAATAAACTTGTATTTCTCTTCTAACCGTTCTTTAGGTAAACGTGTGTGCATGGGAGAGCAGTTGGCAAAAATGGAGCTGTTCTTGATTTTCACAAGTTTAATGCAAAGTTTTATCTTTTTGTACCCTGAAAATGCTTCAAAACCATCCATGGAGGGAAGATTTGGTCTGACTTTAGCTCCATGTCCATTCAACATAATAGCTTTGAAGAAATGATATACACATCAAAAAAGATCTAGCAAACAAACGCTGCACTTTAGAAATCCATCTTTTTTTCTTTACGTCTTTTGTTTCCGTTTTTGCCAGGAAAAACCCAACTGCGTAGGCTTTCATAGTCAGTGATCAATCCATTTACTTATTGAAAGAGAGCATTTTTCTGTCTGCTGTTGCATTCCACAAACAAACTGATAGCATAGTTTTCAATCAGATATTAAAACTTGATGGGCTTAAACCCTGTCTATAAGCTATTAATGTCAGTTTTTCAAATGTTAATTATGGGGAAATGGTCCAGTACATCTGTTAATGCTTTAGCAGATAGTAATTGTAAAAAATTATAAAAGTGGCACATACATACTTAATTTACCAAAGGAATGAAGGACATCATGTAATATCAAAAGATTTAACAAATGAGAGGGTGTTAGCATTTTCTCTAATGATGCATTTTAACTGTACTTAAATAATGACATACTCTTTTTGGATATTACTAAATGACATTTCTTTTAACCTTGGGGGATTCCTTCATGCAAGTAACTCATAAGTGTAGATTAGATTGAATCAGTCGAGGTTCCTCTAAATACTCTTGACTATCAGGGCACACTAAGAACAAGCAGATACCAGCTCTGAAAACCCAGGCTTTGAGGTCAAATGAATCTTTGAATATGCCATGTTCTCAACATGAAACAAGTGTGCAGCATGTGGATGCAGATGTTTCATTTCAGCATATAAATGAGAGTGGAATTCTCTAACCGGAAACAGCAGAAGTCAGTTCTCTCTGGTGCCAAGCAGATGCAAAGAGACAGCAGGGATGTTGTCTTGAGTATTTGCTGTTTTCCCCATGGCTGCAATCTGGATGAGACCAACAGCCACTGAGAGGAGAAAACTCTATGTGTGTAATCCTGAAGTTGGGGCTTGCACTCAGGTTTTTCATTCACTGGCAGTATGGATGGTACTGCCTCAGCCTCTTCAGCTTTGGGAATTGGACTCTTTGGATATCACTGTGGCATTGCAGGTGAAGGTCTTACGCATTTACCATGGAACAAGAGGAATAATAAATCTGAGTTACCTTCTTCTGTGTTACCTTCCTTAGGGAGTACAAATATCTAGTTCATACACTATTACTGTGTCAGTACCTTACTCTTTACATATGCAGAATCTTAGTGCTGATAACCACTGTCAAACCAATTGCCAAGGAAACTTCATGTTAGGTGTTGTGGAACAGGGCAGTCAGTCTTGCCTTGTATTGGAAAGATCTTTCAAACATGGAAAGTGATCTTTTGGAGGAATATATAACAATTACCCTTTAATTGTTCTTAATAATTCTTAAATCTCTTTATAATCCTTTGACCTACCAGAATTTCATATCATATGAATTTAGTTCTTATGTATTATTTTAAATGATTCCCCCTGCCCTCCTGACTGGAGATCTAGAGAATTCTAGGAGTCTTCCTAATGACCAGTTTACAAGACTGGAATGTTAATTTGACTGTAGATTAGATATTGGGTGTTCCGTAGGAGAAACTAAACCTAAATTGTAAAAGACAAGTCAACTTTTCAGCTTTAAAATAATGTCTGGTTGTGTCACTTTTAAACTTGAAGTTTTATAAGCCAGGTTGTGCCTAACAAAGACTGTAAGGTAGCTGTTTTGGATTTGAATTAAGGTTTTCTGTTACCTGTTTTGAATAACAGGGTGCCTTAATTTCAGGATTTTATATTTGATGGATCAGATATCCCACTGTTTGTGTGAGAACTTCCAGTCCTTATATAGGCTAACTTTGGACTTCATAGGCATCTGTTAAATTTTTTTGTATGAAATTTTGAGTTTGATGCCAATACTAGTGGACTTGCTCAAAAGCTGATAGTACGGGAGAATGAAGCACTTATTTCTTTAATTTTTGTATTTTTCAATGAATAAATAGATTCTGTACAGTTGGGATTTTTGTCTGCAAGTCCTTGAAATAGTGTATGCTTGATTAAGAAGGTAAAATTTAGTGCTGATAGTATTTATCTTTTTGTTGAAATGCCTCTTTAAGCAACATAATGATGTTGGAGTGCGACTGATCACTTGTACAAAATAGGTGTCCTTTAAGTCAATAAGGACAAATTTGAAAAGCACTTTAGTATTTTATTTTTACAGCTTCCAAAGAAAACACAATTCACATAATCCCCTAGTGTGTGAAATTGTACTTATTTGTGCTTATTTTGCCTGCTGAGTTTAGTTTAAAATGTCACCTTTGAAAACTACCCTTTGAAAATTACCCTCCTACAAGTAGCACTTTGAGAATGTGGGTTTTGGTGATACCTGTAATAAAATGCTGCATCCTGCGACAAGCTAAAAATGCTGATGTGAAGGTTCAACTGTGTCAATGTCTGCCAAAATGCCAGTTGCTGTTGGAAATTACAATAAAGACCTGCCTTTCATGCCTTCCAAATGTACTAAAATTTTCACAAGATACCATGGAAGTAGCTAAACAATAGCATAAAAGCAACAAAATCTTTGTGGTTTTTGAAGTGTGTTGCTGTCTTCGGCAAACTGGATGTAAAATGGTAACAGATTTGGTTTGTGTTTGTAGATGTGTCTTTCCCCTCTCTTTTTTTAGCAGAGGAAGTGTATCAAATGCCTTATGGAAAAATGTATGTTTATATGTATAAAGTGAGTGGCTGTTTCTGAATGCTGAAAATATCTTTGTCTAAAAATTACTTCAGATTTTGCTTCAATGTATTTTTTAATAAAGTAATTCTCTAGTAAGTGTTTGACAGCTTTGCATAGTCATTTCAATCAACTCCACTTACTGAGTAAGCTTGTGGTGTTTGGTCTTACGTCTTACAAAGAAAGCTTTTGAGTGACCCAGTGTTACAACATGTTTTTGGATGAGGAGTGGAGGAGGTGAGGGAACAAAGTTACGGTCAAATAATCCAAAATATGTTTTAGAAACACTCACATGGAATAAAAGGAGAGGAAATGGTAGAGATAAGGAAGATAAAAGGGCAAATGAGTTGTCACCAGGAGGAGATGCACAATTTGCAGGAAAGGAAATGTTGGGTAGAAGTTGAGGTGTAGTTTTGTTGGGCTCCTGGAATAGAGAGGTGTGTTGTTTGGGGGTTTTTTTAGGGATATTCATTAATTACCTACTGAGCTGTTATTTGTATATGCAAAGAACACTGGGTTCTTTTGTATACACAAAGAACACTGGGTAAAGCTGTCTCCACAGCCACTTTCCTGCTCCTGCCTAATCTACTCTCAAGTGGGGCTAAGTGAGGAAATGACAAAAATTTTATGTTGGGCTTTTGGTAAAAGTGCAGAGATATGAGAATGCTCTGCTTCTTTCATTTAAATAAAACAAGCTGCTTAATGTTTACCCTGATGCTGGCTCAAGCAGAATATGTTGTAACCACTATGTGGTCAGCTGCTGCTGACTTGAAGTCCCAGTCTTTCTGGTGATAAATTAATTAGGTGGAAAATTGGAGCAGTCTGATATAATTCAGCTCTTAGTATTTATAACACAAGGACTTTTGGGGGCTGTTTTTTTGCTTTGTTTTGTTTACTATATAGCTTGTGCAAGTCTGGAAATGAAAACCCTGTCTAGTCAGATGCCACTTGTTATGGAGAGAAAGTTGCTGAGGATGTGAACAGGGAGGACATTGAGGTGCTGGAGAGGGCCCAGAGAAGGGCAACCAAGAAGGTGAAGAGTCTAAAGGGTAAACCCTATGGGGAGTGGCTGAGGGACCTGGGGATGTTTATCCTGGAGGAAAGGAGATTCAGGTGTAATCTTACCGCACTCTACCAGTACCTGAAAGGATGTTGTAGACAGGTGGGGTATGGATCTCTTCTCCCAGCTAGCACTAGGACCTAATTTCAAGCTGCACTGGGGGAGGTTTAAATTGGACATTTGGAAAAAATTCTTCCCCGAAATGGTGATTAGACACTGGAATGGGCTGCCCAGGGAGGTGGTGGAGTCACGGTCCCTGAAGTGTTTAAGGAAAGACTTGGTGCCATGGTTTAGTTGAGACGGTGGTGTTCGTGATCTCCCAGGTTTTTTCCAACCTAATTGTTTCTGTGACCATGAGCAGCAGCTGCAGGGAGGTGACCTCTGTGGCCAAGGGCAGGCATCAGCCCAGCGGGAGCTCCGGCTGAGTTGACCTTGGCGGTGCTGCACGTGAAAGCCACAGCCCCTCTGTCCCCGCAGACGGCGGCGGGCACCGGGGACCGGGGACCGGCCACCGCCCCCGGGNTGGCGGCTGCGGGGCGGCCGGGGCTCAGCGCCGGGCGCGGGGGAAGCCCCAGCGGCCCTCCAGCGGACCAACGCGAATAGAAGCCGCAACAAAACAAAATAAAACCTGCCGCTTTTGTGAATGTGTTACAGTTCGTGTTCGAACGCTTTCGTGCTGCGCCTTTGGGGCCTGTGCGGGCTGTGCTGCTCCGCTGTCAGGCGTGTGCGGGGCAGGAGCGGGAAGTGTTGCTGCCCCGCGGCTGGCTCCTGCCCGGGTTTAATCCACACGTCTTCAGGTCACACGAGTCGGCAGGATGAACCAAAGTCTGTGTTTTAATTCCTTTAAGACTGCTTAAAGACTACTTGTAAGCCAGACAGCATGTAATAATATGTGGGAAATGTTGATCCAAGAAAGAAGTTTCTTCTAACTTGCCAGATCAAGTGACATTTTACAAGTGGAATGAGCATTTAGCTGTTACTCATCTACAGAATTATGAAGTGATTTATAGTATTTAATTAGGATTTATTTTCCCAGTGTTTAATCTCAGGCCTTTGGCTTTCAAGTTCACCTTTAACTCGACAGCTTTGGGACACCAAACTGAACGGTCCCGACAGTGATTTGAAATTTAGATATTTAGTTAATGCTAAGAAAGAACCTGTTACCCAGGATACCAGGATAGTTCACAAACTTCACAAAAAGTAAGGGGAGTGTGAAAACAACCCCAAGAAGAAAGCGACAGTGAGGTTGAAGGTCATAAACAGCAATTCTCTGTTTTAATGAATTAATGGGTTTCCTTCTTAGAACTGATGGTTTCTTATGTTCCTGGTAAGTCTCTAGCAGGAGGAATACAGAAGCTAATTTTTTTTCCTTGCTAATGAAAACCCCCTTTAGTACAGTGGTGAGTGTCCTTGCCTCTCATGTGGGAGACCACAGGTTCGATTTGGGCCAGGGAGGCAGTGGTGTCACAGAATCAGTAAGGCTGGAAAAGACCATAGAGGTCATCAAGTCCAACCTATCACCTATTGCCTAACCTAGCCAAACCTGTTGCCATCCTGCTACCTTGTTTAAGAGTTGGACTCGACGATCCTTGTGGGTCCCTTCCAACTCAGAATATTCTGTGAATCTGTGAATTAGCTGGTTGGTTATTCACTTGTCTCGGAAAAACACTTCTCTGTATCTTGATACGAGAGATTGAAGCTTCCATGGAAGGAACCGTCAAGGAACAACTTTTTCAAAGTTGTTCTTGTGTTTGAGAAAGATACATGCTATGCAAAGCTTATAATTTTGCAGGGAAAGTGAGCTGATCTTCATATTCTGTTAGACTGTACATTTTCAGGGAGTGGCTTGTCAAGAGAAACATGTCTGGTATTTGGCAGTAAGGACCAAGGTTTGTTTAGCTGACCATCTGCCTCTAATTTATCAACCCAAAATTATCTCAAAGCAGAGATGATTATAACACTGAGTGGTGCCTCCCTGGTCCCTGTTAATAAAGCTGCTTTTCTTCCCTTTCTGGACACTTAAGTAATTGTCTTCTGTTTCCTTGCTTTTTAATACTGTCAGGAGAAGCTAACCTCTGCTAAAATGTATAGTTGAAAGCCATAAGTTTATAATTTCTGATTCTGCCATGTGAAAAACACTTCTGTAATAATTGACTATTAATTAAGCGCTAAAGCATTAATGGACTCTCTAGCACTCATATTTCTTATTTAGCCTTCTTAAGATCATTGGACAATAGAGTCTAGGCACATGTGGTTGAATTGCGAGGATATGGTATGATCTTGAGCCATTTTTTTTTTCCCTGTCCATGTAAATATGGTGGGAAAAGGGAGATGTTAACTTTTTTAGGATTTTTTCACCAGCTGATCAGTGATGGTGCCATAAATGGATACTCATTGAAGCATCACTTATAAATATGCATGGTATTGATTTTTCATCTGAAGATTGAAGGGTCTTGTTTTACCTTTGCAAGTGATCGGCGTTAGATGAAGTGTTGGGAGTGGAAGTCCAAACTTGGTTTAAATGTTTTTTATGGTCCAATTTTTTTAATGGAATAGCTAGAGTGGAAAAAAAAAAAAAGTTGGATGAAGAAATGTCCTTCTGCAGACTGACCCTTTGTTAAAGCTCTACTGACACTGTCCAGAGACAGTCTGGCATTTCTTTATTTGCTGTATTAGTGAGACAAATTGGATGAGAATATCACCATGCTTTTCTTCATAAGATATCTGTATTTTTCATTTCAGCTTGTTTTGTTGGAGTAGATCTTGTAAGCACATGAGAATCTTTAATCTCTAGGTGTAAAGGTAGATGTAAGATAAAAGACTGGAGAAGGGAAGCTCTGAAATTGTGTGACTTTAAAACCATCAGTGGATCCATGTTTTAACATCTGTTTTACATAGTTATTATAGTACAGCTCTGTTAGTTCAAGAATTCTGAAAGTGAAGATAGGCTGTTGCTAACTAGCAAGAGGAACATTAATGAATGGTGAAGTAACAGGTAATGAACAGCTGATTTTTAATATGCTGGTGCAATGTGAGGAAGTGATGTTATATGTTTGAAATGAATTTAAATACCAACTAAAAAAACAGTAGTGCTGTCTGTAGCTGAGCTAGTGATTGCACCAAGTATGTAGTAAGGAGAGATTGCAGATCTTTCAAGTCTGTGCAGTGTCCTGGAGTGGCAAACAATTGCTACTCCCTGCTCCACTGTCACCTTCCCGTTGCAGGGACATGCTCATGGCGTGACAGATGAGCTGTGTCACACTTATGCCCTGGGAACACAGGGTTGGCCAACCTTTGTGCCACCTGTTCACTGTGCCAGCCTCTTTCCCCTACAAGATCCAAGGATCACAGCTGAGCTACTTGTTCCTGTCAAGGCAACTGTCTGTTCTCTAACCATAGCCACAGAATTCAGATGCCTCCAGGTGGGGTTCTGCAGACAGTGTGGGGACAAGATGGATTTCTTTTTCGTTTTCCTTCGAGTCGTTTGAGACCTTTATCCCTTCCAGTCCACCCCAACTATGTGCAGGTTTTTATGATTTTTCTAGCAAAGTGCATTTGAATCACTATTTTTTTTGCTCTCTTTTGCCTCATTCATTGCCTGGTGTATTGTCTGCCCCAACACAAATCAATATGGTTGATTCTTTTATGACATTGATGTTGAATAGTTTTTAATTTCTTTTAACTTTCAGGTTGCAGCAGCCAGTGGTCACACTGTGGTGTTAGTAGACCAGTCAGATGAAATCCTTAAAAAGTCTACAAAAGGAATTGAAGAGAGTTTGAAGAGAGTGACAAAGAAGAAGTTCGCAGATAAGCCTGAGGTTGACCTCTTCTATTTTATTCTTCTAGGAAAACTTAGGAAAATAAAAATTACCATATTCAATTTCTGATATTGCTTATAGTTGTGCATTATAGAACATGTTAATATCCTGGCTTAAGAACTTTTTCCAATGTGCTGATGAAC